>JAAGWP010000468.1:0-46282 GCA_013266165.1 Fusarium graminum
CCTTTAGCCCGTGAGCTGACTTTTGCCCAGGATTGTGCGCTGCCATTTCATCAAATCTCCCCTGATAACTGAGCTGAGCTCAATAAATCCCATCCATCCCAGCCCAACCCAACCCAGCCTCATCGTTTGTTGTGTTTTTATCCCGGATCAAAACCATTGTTTGGGTCTTGACTCAATTTGGCCACCCGCCCAGTAAACAGAGTTCGCGTCTAGAGCAACTGGAGCTTAGCAGGGTCTTTTAGAGGCTCGCTATGATATCCTCCTCCAATCGCGACTTTGTTGCAGCCTGGAACAAAGCCATTAACTTCATCCTGCTAAGAATACTTTAGCCGGGCGGGAAAATGTTACCCAGAAGCTATCGCAAAATATTACAAATACGACACGGAGGAAGAAGCAACATTTGTTCATGCAAAGCTGAAACACAGCCTGATGATTCATCCCAATGATCGACATGAGATAATCTCACTCCCGAACACGACGGTTCCGCGCACCCAAGCCACTTTTTCTTGTCCCTGGCAGGTCGTAAATTGCGTTTGCGGTTCCGCCGGCCAGGGTGTGATCCGAACAACGACGGACAACCAGATCTGCTGTGGCGCCAGGAGCCGCGACTATTCTGGTGTACAGGGAGGTATAGGCAGTTCGTGACTCGGCCGTGGACAATCCGCTCCGTACGAGCTGCACTAAACCAGGTTTCCCGACTCAAATTGAGGCTCAAGGTGCACTAAAAGAAGGACGAAATTACATTGTGGCGCCATGATTTATCGGTCCACCTGGCAGCAGGGGTCACAGACTGATTGGCGTGTCTAGAAAGATTTTACGGAAATCCCCGACAATCCCTTCGGCCGAGCTTGTTTTCGATAAGAATGGTTTCATGCCGAGGTTAAGTACCAGCTGTGGTTTGTCGAAAATAGGTCAATCAATCATTCCTCATGGATTGAAAAGCATTGCTGAATGTTTAATGTACACAGCTATGCATCTTTGTTATCTAACCTACTGCACCTCTGACCACTAGCCAAACAACAAAGGGCTCTCGCTAACGTTCAATGTCAACATATCCACCGAGAAGCCTCAATTCGAACTAGTTGGCCCTTGCCAACGTCGTTTCGCGGGCGATCCATATGCCTTTTCGACGCCATTCCTCGTTAAGTAATGCACGGGGTCTATCTCATGATCCGTCGATCCCCCATTGCTGCCCCGGACTGGCTTGGAACAACGGTTGGAAAAGGCTCCCCAGCGGGCACAAACTGGACCTTCGAGTCAATGCTATAATTTAACGGGCTACTAGGCCCTGCCACAGGCTATCTCGTAATCTGGCTAATGAACAAAGAAATCACTAAAAGATAGGGATGGAGTCCTGTTTGTAACGCGTGGGAAACAGTGGAGGTTCCGCCTGCGCGGTTTTGTTTTCAACGTTCTGCTCCACATTGAGTAAGCCCGGTATCGGGTCAGAGGAGTATTCCACGTGGAAATTTGGTCGGGATCTGTCACCGCGATATATCCCCTGTAGTCTACCAGCCTACGGATGTCACTTGGCTGCATTATCTTTGTGGCTTAATACCGGCCGTTCTACTCCTAGTTGCGGCTCCTGTAAGTCCCGAAGCTTGGAGCCTGGCTCCAGTTACTGCTTATGAGACACCCTGGGTCAATCAATCGAGCATTCGTCACATCTGCCATGTCTGAGACCAGTCTTAGCTCGCTTTAAACGCCGTTGCTGGTCCCCCACTCCAATGTCTCCAATCAGATGTAGATGCTGCCTCCCATCGCTGTATCTCATAGGACAGTGAAACTACTGGCCATGGACTCAGCGGGACGTTGACATGCCGTTACCCAACAGGGTGTCTGGCTTCTCTGACTCGTGGACCCCTGGTTTGCTCTCAGACCACTGAAGCCGGTCGGGAGACTAGCCACCTTTTAGCTTCAAATATCCACGTGGCTGACACGTTTGTCCTCGTGTCGTGGCCATGAACCTAACACTAGTTCTCATGCTTTGCATGCTTGGACCAACTCGAAATGCGTGAGATGTGCTCAGTATTCAGTCCAACATTCTACTTGACACATAGCTCTTTTGATGAGATTATATGTTCTTTATCCAGAAACTTTGCAATAAGCGATGAGGTTTATGGATGAGCCTGACTTGTGTCCTCTCCAAGCTCCTGCGACTAGCTGAAACCATTGAGATCGATCTACTAATAAGTGGAATCATTTGTGTTGCTCACTCTGTCTTTGCTATTACTGACATAGCTGTGGCAAAATACTGGGAGATTCGAGACAGCTTGTTGTGATACTCTTGACCTACAGGCCACTACGGCCGCCTTAAGCAAGCCATTGCCAAGACTCGAAGCCTGTGACTAATAATCAGCTGCATAGACTAGATGAGCCTGGTCCCTATCAATACGAACCTGAGATTTGCCGATGGGCTTGGCAACAAATACTAAAGATGTCTACCCGACAGTTCGCGTAAACGGCAATTGACTTCCGCCATGTTTCGGCTCGCCTTGGTATGGATTTACAATTCCGTAAAGAATAGATGGCCGTAAAGGAAACGCTACGTGCCCGTTCGTTTATCCGGGTAGCATAGACTTATTGGCATCCTGGAACAAGTTAAAAAGCAGCCACCTGGGTGCAGCCTACCCTAGACTCAATTGATAAATGCCGAGTATAGAGCCTGGATGGATATTTTTGGACCACTTAATGAATGTCAGTCATAAATACTGATGAATTACCCCATTTAAGTATCGAGCATGATCTTGGAACGAATTGAGCTTGTCACAAGTCTGGAAATCTTAGACAGTGCCCACGTGACTGACCTGATGATTAGTGGTGATACTCCCCCGCAATCAAAGCCTTCGTAGGGAAACACAGCACGCGAACCATCATCCAACCATAACTCATTGCGGGCGACTGGTTTAGTGGTATAATACTCCCTGAGCATGATTAATCTGACAACTAATTTGGGAGCGCTGCTAGGTTCCAATTGTTGTGACGGCTTCCATCAATTCGGGCGTATGGTTTAGTGGTATAATACTCCCTTAGCATGTTCTCTACGAGACAGATCTGGGAGTGGTCTAGGGTTCGATTCCCTATTCGTCCATCATAGGTGGTTTAATTCCACCATTATCCGCTTCTTTTTGCACTTTGTATTGACAATTATTTGTAATCCGTTGTGCATGAGTCGTTCAATCTGATTGCTATTGCAGACTCGATATGGGTTGCGGTTGATCCTGTCCTACATATTGAATCACCCTTGAGACCTTGTTACTGTTTCTTCATTCCTATATGTATGGATTCTGTCAACCAGCCACATTCCATGACCAACACCACACAAATTGCCATTGAGCAAGAGACTTGTTTGTGTATAAAGTGATGCGTCTTTGTCGCGTAAGATCTGGCTTGGAGCTCTGTCATTGGAGCGCATCATTACCCCAACTCGCTGGAGTCGTCAACAAGGGCTTAGCCCAATGAGCAAAGCACATCTTACTCGACAACTTCGGGTGCATGAAGCCAAGAATAAGAATTACTTTAAACTATGTCACAAATAGGCAAAAGATCTACTCATAATCTGTACTTGACCGAGATCAGCCAGGCCGATGCCATATACGGAGTCGCAGTCTCCGTCAACCCAATCAAGCCAGGTCTCCAGAACCTCTTCCCCCGCACCGAGCTGTTGCGGGGACCCCGCAAACAGGCAATTCCAAGGATATGAATCTGATGGACATAGGGAGAGGCGGCCTTTTATCCCAGAGGAGGAGGTCATGCCACCATCAGCGAATTACCGCACCACTGAGATGCCGGCGCTACGAATAGACTCAGTTACATCGTTTCCTCAATGACCGGTAGATGTCCCGAATTCAACGACCAAAGATCACAAGTTGTCAGGACAAAAATACTACCGAGGCTGTAATATCTAGTCGACAGATGGGAAAATCCTATAAGAGGTCCTTCGTACCATCTATTACCTATGAGGCATTGCTTAATTCGTACCTGCGTCTCATAGCAACCATGCGCTTCCAATCCCTTCTCTGGGGAGGACTTCTCAGCCTCTCAGGCGTGCTCGCTGCTCCTACTGCCAACGCAGTCAACCAAGAGCCTCCTACGCTCGCGAAACGTGCTGCTCCCACTTCCACATTCTCCAACAACGTCATCTTCTCGCCCCCTTCAAATGCAGGATGGACTGATCCTCGAGTCCTCTACGCTCGTGCCATCCAGCTATCAGATGGTTCTCTTCTCTCCACATGGGAGAACTACTCGCCCGAGCCGCCAATGATCTACTTTCCCATCTACCGATCTACCGATGGAGGTGTGAAGTGGACTCAGGTTGGAAAGGTCCAGGACACAGTCAACGGCTGGGGCCTGCGATATCAGCCGGATCTTTACGAGTTGCCCAAGGCCATTGGAAAGTTTCCCGCTGGAACTATTCTCTGCACCGGAAACAGTATCCCCACCGACCTTAGCAAGACCAAGATCGATGTTTATGCTAGCACGGACAAGGGCAAGACTTGGAATTTTGCTAGCAGCATTGCGTCAGGTGGAGAGGCTAGACCCAACAATGGCCTCACTCCAGTCTGGGAGCCCCATATGATGTATGTTCTTCTTTCCAGAATATCAAAGACACGAATACTGAATGAGACATAGGGTGTACAAGGATAAGCTCGTGTGCTACTACGCTGACCAGCGTGACCCCAAGTACGGCCAGAAGCTCTCCCATCAAACCACCTCAGACCTTCTCAGCTGGTCCGCACTCGTCAATGATGTCGCTGACAGCACGTACGACAACCGACCTGGCATGCCTGGTATCACCCTCCTCCCTAATGGCCAGTATATCTTTGTCTACGAGACATGCGGCCCACCAGGCTGCCGAATCTTCTACCGCCTGACTTCCGACCCCCTCAACATCCTTGCCGCTAAGGAGTTTCCCATTGTCTCCAACAAAGGCACCAGGCCCGTCAGCTCGCCTACCGTAGTGTGGACATCAGCTGGAGGAGCTAACGGAAGCATCATCGTCAGTGCTGGAAGTCAGTCACAGATCTTTGTCAACAAGAACCTTGGTGCTGAGGCATCTTGGGTGGAGTTTGCTACACCTCAGCCTAATGCGTACACGAGAGGACTTATGACTTACAAGGAGGACCCTAACCTTTTGCTGATTATTGGAGGAGGTTGGTTGCCACCTAGCAGCACCAACAAGGTCAGCTTGAGTGTCATTGATTTGAAGAAGACTGGGCTATAGAACAGAGCATGCTGGAATAACAAGCTTTAATCTCCTAATTTGGTAACTGTTCAAGTCGTTGTCGTCTTATGATGTTCCGTTCTTTGAAAATTGTCGCAGACGTTACAGGATAACTATGGTTTTTATTTTGTAACCTTAATCTATTTAAAAATATATATAGAACGAATTCAAGTTCAATGATGACCTAAAGGGCGAGCCTCTGCGTCCGGCCCGAGGGGGCAAACATAATTTTTCGCCTTCTCTAGTCGATGTGGGAACACTTTAGCGAAAAGTACCCTTAACAAGGTCAACTCTCAATTGATTTCGATCTAAGCCTTGACGATGGATACTACAAGGCTTCTTTCGAGATTCCGTTCGTTTCATGACACTACTCCAATATGCCCTCTCCGCCTTCTTCGTTCCATGATGTATACTTTTCATACCCTTTTGCAATACGACTGCTTCCATTCTTTGAGATGAGGAATCCCATAAGAAGTCCCCAGATCCGGAGGGCACCTCCTATCAGCGACTTCGTAGGAAATATCAGCAAGGTGGAAGTTTAGCGGAATCAGCGAGGAACTGTGACAGGGGCATGAAAAGTAGTCATTGACGTCCGAGTTACTGTAGACTAGAACTGTATTTACATCCATTCTGAGCAATTTGTCCACATCTTCCACCCTTATCCCTTCAATCTTAAAGTTCATCTTCCATCATGTATAGTCATTCTAATGCTTAATCATAGGCTTCATATCCATTAATAGCTCCCGGAGCTTGTCTTGCGAGAAGACAGCCACTTATGTTCGTGAAGTGATCGGGTTAGTGTGTAGTGCTCGCTGTGCCATACATCGCCTGTCGCCCCGAGAAACTCGCTGTTTTTACTGACTCGCACTCTTTGCCGCTACCTCAGCTGACCCATAACTCATCAAGTGGCTTTGAAGTCGTTCTCAGGCAGCTGAATGCTTCCCGAAGTATCCGTTTGTGTTGGTCGTGTTTGTCTGGGGTTTTGAGCCGCTTGCCTTGGAGAAGATAACGCGGAAGCTGTTGCCGATTCCACCACCGCTAGATCCTTGCTGCGCCAGCTCTGGGCCAGGGTCCCTGGGCTTGTATGCACGGCTGCTGAAGAGTACACCATCGCTGCTGAACGGTCTGGAGGGGCTTAGAGGGGGAGATGCAGCTCTTGGCTCTTCTGGCTTGGGGGGACCACCGTTGAAGAACGCCTTGGTGGTCTCCTGTGGCGTCTGGGATTTCGAAGCCAAGACACCGTTGATGCTGGGCTGAGGGGACCCCGTGTCAGTCTTCTCTAGCTCGGAATGGAGATTGGCGAGTATTGACGCTGGCTTAGAGTCTGGCGATCCAGGCAGAATGTCGACAAATGCTGCGCTGGCACGCTTCTGGTCAGGCACGGGAATAGAGTCTACAGGCTTGCTGGTCTCAACAGTGGAGCTATCAACGGCGCTTTGAGGAGTGGCAGTAGCGGCCACCTGATCAAGGCTGTTGGTGGACGATCCAGAGCTGCTGGCCTGAGCTGGTGTTGTAGTTGACTCTGCTGGGACTGATTCTGTTTTTTCAGGCTCCGAAGACTCGGGTGCATCGGTGGCGATGACTTGAGAAACTGGCCTTGAAGCGCTGGACCGAACAGATGGTGACTTGGCTTCGGTGGTCGTTTCCTCGGTAGCAGGGACCTTGGGCTCCTCTACTGTGGGATCGACATCCTCAGACTGTGCTGCAGGGGCGTCAACAACGGTCACTGCGTTGGCAGCACCTAGACCGGCATCTGAAGTTTCGGTCTCAGGTGCGCTGTTTGTGCTGGTGGGAGTGTTGCGAATCGACGGTACTATTTCATCAAGGTTAGATTGGCAAGGCCATGTTGGCGGTTTCGGTAGCTTACCTGTCATCGCCCTGGGCTTGTATCGCTTGCACGGGCCCAAGCCTTGCTCGAGAAGCTTGATCTCTTCTTGGAGACTATCCCTTTGTGACTGCTTATCACTGGGTTCGGCTGCCATCTCCTCCACTCTCTCATCACTCAGGCTGCCAATCTTCTGTGGTGTGAGTAGACCAGGAAGGCCACGAATGAGGCAACCTTGGACCGCAAAGTTGGTCACGTTGTCCACAAAGGTGCGTCGAGATCTCTGCATGGGGTCAGTTGAGTTGGCTTGATTAGGAGTTGGGTCCGTACCTCATAATAGGCCTGCATGATATCCAGAACCTTGTCCATTCCACACTCGGCACCATCGGACTCCAGGTCCAAGGGGAGCGCATAGCCTTCGAGGTAAGGCCTCAATAGCTCGTCAATCTTGTCGTGCATCTCGTCCTCGGCGGTTTCGAAAAAGTCGTCCACGTATTCCGTCAGGATCATCTCGGTTGTTTGATTGGTGTGCAGGGGTCCTGCCACGTGTACAAAGACTTGGTCGACAAATGCCTTGACAACTGTCGCCACCAGCTCGACGTGGTACTCGGCGATAGGCTTCCACGATGCCGCCTGCTGTTTGAACAGTTGGACCATAAGCTCACTGTCAGGAATGCCGGAGAGCTTTCGGCCTTGGTTGACGGCCGCTTGCCTCTCGAGTTGAGCGCGAAGCTCCTCTCTCGTCATGACCTTCGCATCCGGGAAATCGTAAGGGTATTGGACCAGGAACTCCTTGACATATTCAGGAACGTCTTCGCTGTGAGTGCTGTCATCATCCGGGCCCATCACTTGTGTCGATCCTCTTGTGCGAAGGACATGATCCAAGGCTCGGCTAAAGTTGCGAAGCTGAGCACGTAGCTTGTGGTCGCCGTCGTTCAATCCCCCAAAGAATTCGTCGTTGTATCGTCCGTGAAGAGCATCCCTCAAGAGGCGCTGGTAATCGGCAGCAACGCCCAACAGGAACGATCTCATATGTTCTGGGCTGGATCTGGATGTGCCAAGCTTCTCCAACTTTTCCCTTCGCACCTTGAGCTTCTCTTGGATGTCTGTGATGGCTTCGGGTAGAGACCTTCTCATTTGAGTATATGAAAGATCCCTGAGCTTCCTCCGTAAACGAAGGATGCCGCGAGCTTCGGTGGGGATTTTCGCCCAAGCACCCTGCTGGAAAAATGACACCTCATCCTCGTCTCGTGACTCAAAGCTCGCTGCGCTGCTGGCTCCGTTGTGAAGGACGTGCCAGCCGAGCTTCGATTCGAAGGCCGCGTCCTGACCTCTGGCAATTTTGAAGTATTTTTGCTCAACATCGGATCCGGCAGGAGCAAGGTCTGGCTTAGTGATGACTCCGAATGTTCTTTGTCCTTGAGGGTCGACGCGTTTGGCCTTTTCAAGCGTAGCGCAGTTCGCGTCGCTATCGTCAGCCGCCAGGACCACAACGATTAGGCTGTTTTGTTGACCCATGTATCTCTGGATAAGCTCATCAACTTTTTGCTCGCCGTCTGAGGAAAGGCCAGGAAGATCCACCAAGCTCAGGGTATGTAGCTCAGGTCCTTGAATATCGATGCACAGCACATCTTGAGAGATTTCCGTCTCCGTCGTGCCGAGATCCATGCATTCTGTGGCGGCCTCGATGATGTCGAGCAAGTCGTCCTCCTGGAAGCCATCTCGTTTGAACGATTTGGGAGGTTTTGACTGATCTGCAAACTTGACATTCACATCGACGCGCGCCTCGCTGGCTTTTCGGAGGTTCAACTCTGTTGCAAACCTTGTGGCGTGGTCCGGGAAGCGGATGTGGGAAATCGCCTGTAGAACCGAAGACTTTCCAGCGGACTGTGCACCAACGACAACGATCTGCGGAACACTGACGATCTTGACCTGGCAGGGGGTCAAGCTGTCACTTGCACCGAGCAATGTCTCAGCCTCGGGGCGGCTCAGCTGGCCGAGGATCTTGGAGTTGACAGAAACGCTCATTTTGGAATTATGTTGACAAAATGGTCAATGAAGAAGACATTTTTCCTGGAGCGTCGCCTTTTCATTTAAACATGGGCGCGCGTTGAGGCCCACTTCAACTTCTGAGCTGTCAAACTTGCTGCATGAATAAGGGAGCGGTGAAGTTCATGCGCGGCTGAGGCGCGTCTTGATTCGCTGCCAAACCCCTGCTCAGGCTGCTATGCCAACTGTCAGTGCCCACTCATGCAGAATGATACTCGTCGTGTCTCCTATCAATGTTGCCTGCCTATCGAAAAACCTCTCTTTTCCCTGCCATCTGCTTTCTGTTTTTCCATCTCAATGTCCCCAAAAGCTTTATCTCGTGATGATCTAGAGCAGTTCATAGCGTTGTTAGCCAAGTCTTGGTAATGTTTTGGGTGGATCTCTCGGCGCGCCCATTGAGCACAGATACTCGCTAAAGACACGCGAATGGACCTTTTGTTGGATATTTGCATGGATTCTCATGCCTGTTCGCCCTTTGAATGGCCCATTAGCGTTGATAGCTTCATCCCGACCTCTTTCATTTTTCTCGGCCACAGCCGCCGACTCGGTGTTTCTGTTTTACTGCATCTCACTCGCAGGCACATCATAGCCGCTACGATAAACTTTTGGCTAAAAGATATAGGTTTCAACTACAAATCAATATTACCATCTATCTAAAATAATCAGTTACACGCGAGTCGAGCGCCTGACTCTAAATCAGCCATCGTGGTGACAGTTGGTACAGTAGTTGAGCGTGACGTGACAGCTGTTGGAAAGATATGTTGTTCCACACTTGCCAAGTCCGCTGTTGTCCTTTGCGAACTGGACACTATCAAAATAGTTAGCACGTAATCGTTCATGGCAATTGTAGAGGTTCAACTTACGCGTCCTTGATATCCTTGCCCTTCATTCCGATACCGTAGTCATCACAGGTGTATTGAACTGTGCAGCCAGCCTGGCCGAAGCTGGCAACCATGACCATGCCCGACTGGATGCGAGCATAACGGGATACATAATCAGTGTAGACTGTATCATCCTCGAAGCCGTTCAGGGCGCGGTCGCAGGCATCATCGATGCTACCGCATTGGCTCGAACCCTTGATGTTGGAATCAGTCTGCGTGGGCAGGGGGGTCTCGAGAGTTGCAGGGTCTCCGACACCATCGGTGTAAGTGTACTTCCCTCCGGGGTAGTTTCCAACCCGGATAGTACGGTCGGGATAGCTCAAGACAGTACCGTCATTGGTCTTGGTGATGGGCTCGGGCTCGGGCTTCTCGGTGGGCGCAGGGGGTTCGTCGGTAAGGAAGGCAGTGGGGAAGGTGGTGTAATCGGCGCAGGAAGATGAGATGAGAGAAGTGGAGGCGTAGTAGCTCTTGCCGCTGACTGTGGTCTCACAAGCGCAGTAGGGTTCGATGCCGGGGTTGGCGTGGATGATGCAGGGATACTCGCGCTCAGGTTCTTTGGAAGTGGTGGTGGAGGCAGCAGTGGTAGTCTGCAGAGTGGTCTCGATGGATGAAGGTGCGGCTGTGGTGGTTTGCTCAGTAGACTTGGCAGGCTCTGTGGTAGTCTCAGGATCGGTGGTCTCTGCAGTAGTGGTCTCTGCAGCAGAAGCCTTGTCAGTTGTGGTCTCGACCGCACTGGATTCCTCAGTCTTGGCAGTCTCGGCGCTCGACTTCTCGGTTGAGGTAGGCGAGTCGGTAGAAGTCTCAGCAGTAGTAACTCCCGTGTTAGAAGTAGCGTCGACATCAATTACGATGGTTTCAATACCCATCGAAACGGCTCCTCCGGTGGTCTGGGTAGTGGCCTCAGTGGTGTGAGTGGTTGTCTCAGAAGCGGTCTCGGTAGTGGTAACTCCTGTGGCTGGGGTTGCATCAACGTCAATGACGATAGTCTCAATCCCCATCGATACGGCACCGCCAGTGGTCTGAGTGGTGGCTTCAGTGGTTTGGGTAGTTGCCTCAGTAGTGGTGGCTTCAGTTGAGGTCGTGGCAGTAGCTGGAGCGGCATCCACATCGATGACGATGGTCTCGATACCCATTGAGATCTCCGGAGCCTCGGTGGCCGTTGTAGCTTCGGTCGTTGAAACGGCAGAGGTCTCGGCGGTGGACTTAGCTTCAGTTGTCTTGGCCTCGGTCTTGGTCTCTTCCTCAGCAGTACTATGCTCGTCGTCGTCCTCATCTTCGGGGTCCTCGGGGTCTTGAGGTGTCTGAGTTCCCACGGGAGTAGGAACGCCACCATTGATGATGACAGCGCTAGGAGCAGGTGTGATACCGGGCAGAGGAGGAAGGACATAGCTGCCAGGAGCCGGGCCAATTCCCCAGAGAACAATACCACCGGGGCCGTTGTTGCTAGCATGTTCACAGAAGATCAAACAAGATGGGCCGAAGAGAATAGGAACAATAACGTTGTTGCCATGGCTATCAGTGGTGGTGTGCAGAGTGTTGTCAGTCACGCCCTCGATGGTCTGCTGAGCCTCAGCAGTGACGGCAGCAGGAGGAACAGTCACGGGAGCCTCGTCCTTCTTGGTAGTCTGAGCAGGGCTGTCTCCATCCTCAGTTTTGGGGTCCGAGTCGCCGTCCTCGTTCTCAGTTTGAGGGTTCTCATCAGTATCCTTAGTGCTAGGCTTGGGTTCCTCAGGCTTGTCCGTGGTGGTAGGTTTGTTCTCCTCAGGGTTTCCCTGAGTAGTGGTCTCAGCTGCGGGAGGAAGGTTGGTGGTAGTGTCCTCTGGCGCAAGAGGTTGCTCAGTGGTGGTGGTCTCCTCAACTGGTGCTTGCTGGGTGGTGGTTTCCTGAGCAGGTGGCTGGAACGTGGTAGACTCCTCGACCGGAGGCGGCTGGGTAGTCGTCTCAGGTACAGGTACAATCTCACCAGTAGTAGTGTCGATGATGGGGGCCTGCTGAGTGGTAGTCTCAGGAAGTTGCTGCTGGGTGGTGGTCTCTGCGACTGGAGCTTGCTCGGTAGTGGAAGGCTCCTGTACAGGAGGTTGTTGTGTAGTAGTGCCAACTACAGGAGGTTGTTGGGTGGTTGTGTCAATGAGAGGGGGTTGCTGTGTAGTAGTGTCGGCAATGGGGGGTTGTTGGGTGGCAGTATCCAGAGCGGGAGGCTGCTGGGTGGTTGTGTCAAGAATAGGCAGCTCTTGAGTGGTAGTATCAATGACTGGAGGCTGTTGAGTAGTTGTGTCCACAGCAGGGGGTTGCTGGGTAGTGGTCTCAACAGAAGGAGCCTGTTGGGTGGTAGGATCAACGACAGGCAATTGCTGGGTAGTTGTGTCTGGAACAAAGGGCTGCTCTATACCAGTGGTGGGCTGCTGAACAGGCACCTCAGTGGACAAGGTCTGCTCATATGGAATCTCGCCATTGGCCGTAGTTGTGCCTCCGACCTGAATTTCTGTGTTCTCCGTGGTTGGCTGCTCAATCACAGGCTCCTCAGCAGTGGTAGTCTCCTGGTTGAGTGGGACATTTGCAGTAGTTGTCTCTTCGACAATGGGGATTTGAGCCGTGGTGGTTTCAATGGGAAGAGGACCCCCGAGAGCAGTGGTGGTTGTTGATTCACCTTCGACTCCGGGTGTTTGAGGCAGCTGGGCCTCTGCCAAAGCGGCAAGGGCCACAACGAAACCGGCCAGACGCATAATGAGCGACAGTCTAAGCCGTTGTGATGCAAAGAATGACTTGACAGGAGATAAAACGAATGAAAGGAAACTCAATGGTTGAGTATAGGGACTAGGCCTACGCTATTAGACTTGTAGATACCTAGGTAGGTATATAACTTGAATACCGACTTTCTCTTTTGTATACCAGGCGTCACTGCCACTGACCTACCAGTTATCGAATGGACGGTAATTTCTTGCAAGGTCCACATAGTGGATGCCAAACTTGAAACGCTCCATAAGGATCGAATCCTACCGATCCATCCCACGCTCAGGCAACTTATCGGTCTGTGCCGTCTAAGCCATAGGGCTCAGCTTCACTTTCTCATCTCCAAGATATTACTCTATTCATGGCATGTTCTTGTGGGTCGTTATTTTATGGATGAGAAGGATTCGCAAGGCTGCGCTTTTGACGTTGTATTGATGACATGCGGCTAGCGGGGCTATGTCCGGGAGGATGCGCATGATCGAAAAAGTTCCGTCCTCATCTCCAGGACCTGACATTCCATCCTGGGTTGGGGGCCGGGTTGTGGAAACATGAGCGTTGTTGATAAGTACTGACTTCGTTGGTGGGTTACCTACACCATTAATTATTGGACAGAGGCAGTATCAATTCTCCTTGTTAGTCTATTCACCGCGTCCGTTCTTTGTTCGTCCTTGTGAAAGATCATTCGTACCCGTAAAGAACGCATTCGTCTCAAACACCGTGTATCAAAAGTCTGGTTGGTGCGAACAACCATAACGTTGAATATTGTGCTCATCAACGGTAAGCCCCATCTCGTCTCGACTGTCAACGAACCGGCGGGTCGATCCGCGGAACATTTTTTGATTAGATTGGACCCACGTAAGCTGAGCTTCCATGTGATAAGGCAGCCTTGTCGTGAAACTTGCTGGAAGATCGATCCCCGACAGTCAAGTCTTCAGCCTCAGCTCCACACTAAGCCTGGTGTAACACTCAGTGAATCCTACTCGCATATCTATGGATCGCAATTTCGTCATTGCTGACACGGCATTTCTTTCGGTTCCTTCACTGTCAAGACTGTGCCACAGTGAGGAACCTAGCTATCGTTCAACAAAACTCAACTTGCCAAACATCTACCACGATACTCAGCCCCAATGTGGTAGCAGCTGATCCACATTACAGGATGCAACGTCACTGATCCAATGCCGACCCGAATTGCACTACAAAATAACTTCAAGTCAGAAATGCGAATATCAAGTTCATAATTCTTCGAGTGGTATCAACGAATATCGATACCGGTTTATCCGATGTTATCGACCGAACAGATTCTGAAGGAGCAACGTTTCTAGGAGTCCTACTCCTTGGTCTTTTTCCGGGATAAACAAAATCTTGGCTGACGATCGCAACTTGCACGTTTTGTCCCGCCTGGGCTGTGCACGCAGGGGCACCCGCTTTTCCGCGATCCTTTCTATGGGTCGAATGTACTGTAATTTCATCCTTCTCTAAGCTTTGACAGGAAACGTTTACCTGCTCTGACACTAGACTGGACTGGACCTGTTAGCATTCACCAAATACATTGCTGTTCGAGCATATATGTAGCCTAGATACTCTAAACAATTCTCCTCCATCACTCAGCTCATCTCGAGTACGCCAATCTCCAGTCAGCCTCTCCATTGTCCCTCTCCTCGTTCATTCGTTTACCTGTCACTCTTTTTCTCCTGACTCGCCCAGTCAACCATAATGTTGAACTCCAAGAGCTTCCAAGGCGGCATCGCCAAGGTACTCGTCTCCTTGTTTAGCCTTATCGCTGTGTCTCAATTCTGCATTGCTGCTCCTCACTATCCCTCCAGCCAGTAAGTTCTTACAGTACCACGACTATCAGAACTATAAGCTAAACTTTGGTCCAGGGTCTCCACTCGGGATAATCGCCGTCTTTACGCCCGTCGACCAACTCCACAGATTGAGGATTTCCAAACCAAGTTTGACAACTCCGATCCCAAGGTGCTTCAAACACAGGCGGAATTCATCTCCTTCACTGAAGACGGACCACATCTGATCGGAAGCAACGGCTTCCAGGGCTGCTTCGGTATTGTCCTTGCCACTAAGCAAGGTGCTATTGTCGGTCATTACTCTCAGGACCCCCAGTCCTTCGCTACTGGCACTGCTAGAATCCGTGAACTATACGAGCAGAACAGTGCCAAGGTTGACGGTGCTACTCCTCTGCTTTACTCTGCTGTCACCTATTCTACTGGTGCAGTCATCTCGGACTCGATGCGCCAGGACTACGTCACATTTCTCAAGGAGCTTACTGGAAAGGATGCAACCCACCATCATTACACCGAGATCACGGAGATCCTTGAGGAGACTCTTTCCGAGGATGACTTCTTGGACGGAAACTTCCCTGAAGATCTCTTGAGTGGCGCTCTCGTGGTTTCGAACCCTGGTGGTGGTGGTGCCAACACTGAGGTCCTCTTTGTTAATCTCGACATGCAGCGCACCAGCACCGAGAACTAATAAGGTTGTCTGTCTCTTGACAAATCGATACTGTGCAGCTCGATGGATTAATCACGCTGCTCATGCCCTCCAACATATATCTACCATAGAATCGTGCTGGCCATTTTGGTCCTTTCTATATATTATTATTTATATCCTCGCTTTTGCTGTTATACTGTATCGTTCCGTGACGCTTTTGATATACTTCCATCTGGCATCTGCCATGTTGTACATAACTGTAAGAAATAACTCGTAATAGACTAGTATTAATCAATTGTGAGGCTAAGCGCCTACACAACCGCAGTTTTAAATTGAATGACACTTCTAAAAAAGAAGAATAGATTTCGGAACGTCTGGTCAACGTCATGTCCTATGCCAAGAGTGAAGAAGGACGTATCAAAGCTCTAGTAGCCTGTGATATCACTGTATCGACTAACTGAGAGGTCGACGACAAAAAGGGCACGCTGGCTTCCATCTTACTGCCAAACTATCATCGTATTCTTGAAACTCCTTGATGGTCTGGAAGAAAAACGAGCAAGTTTATTTGCTAGTCTCTGCACCCAAATGAACGGAGGCACGTTACCCGCCTCGAAGAATACAACGAACCCAAGCCCATCATCAGTCAAAGAACAAATAATGTACTCGAGACTCGTCTTGTCCGAATTTAATTCCTTTGTCGTCTCCACCCGATTGGTTTCATTAGAATAGTAGTCTTGCAGCCTTGAATACTTAAGCAAAGACGTTAATCTGCACAAGGTCTGAGATATCAGGAAACTGACTATGTTTTTCACATCTGACTGTGCGGAGGACTCAATCATCAGTGCAGGTGTAGTAATAAAGGAGGGAAGGTTCCGGAATTTTAGATGGTCAAAACGCGCAGAGGCGCTAATGCAAACAAGCAAGTCTCTCTCTTTGTTGTTGTGTGTTTCTTACTGGTTGAAGTCGGGAGAAAGAAGAGTAGAATAAAGAGGAGGCAGAGATGGGTTGACATAAGCAGCGGTGAATGTCATTTAGGAGCAAGCTTTGGAGAGCACAAAGAATTACACACACCACATCTGCTTTTAACAAAACAAGCACTTCCCTCTAACTTTGGAATTGTTCTTTTTTTTTTCTTTGACACCCTCCCGCACCTCCTGTTCAATATGATTTACGTGGTTATTATTTGACATTCTTTCTGTTCTCCATAACTCATTGGGTAATCATACCATTCAATCTTCCCTACCTATATAAGTAAACCCTTCTCAATGCATAACATCCTCGTCCATCACTTCCTTTAAACTGCTCAGTACCCTACTTGCGGCACTCTCAAACACCAACGGGTCACCATCGATAAGCATGAAACTGACCTCAACTTTGTTTTTATCATTCAATAACCCCTTGTGCTTCACAATGGCGTCGACCTTAGTAGTCGCACGAAGTAACTTTTTCACCTTGAGTTGGCAGTGAAAGACTCGATTGAGGGGTGGGCCTTCAGTGAAGTCGATTCGAGTGTCGCAGGCGAGTAGGGAACCTCTTATCATATCCGCCGACTCTTGGGGATCCCAAATATTCATGACGAAGATGCTGGCCATGCGTTTCTTGAGGAGCAGGGGTGTCAACAACAACTGCATGTCTCGCTGAAAGTCTTTAACAGTTCTGTCGCTTTCCAAATTCATAACGAGCTGCACCTCATTAGGCGTTCGCGTGAAGACAGACAGCCCCAGCATCTCACCATGGTAGTATCCGCTGAAATAGGTTTGACCTGGCTTGTCGGTGTCCCTAGCAGTATACTTAATTCCAACGCATTTGAGGGAAAGCTTGACGTCCTTCAACGCTTCATTAGCTGGCTTCAAGCTGACAAACTCTACTAGAGTTGTATCGGTTGGCAAGTCAATGTCACCAGAGCTGTCAGACGAGTCATCAGGAAAGTATGGGGTGTACTGCGAAACAGTATTTAGTATAATTGTCCAAAACGAAGGATTCTGTTAATTAGTACTTACTTTAGATGCCAGAGTCTCTGATTGGGAGCTCGCACCTGTGCTTGATGGAGGAAGACCACAGGTGCATCCCTTGATATCACATGTTTTTGTTTTTACTTTCGGCATAGGGTCAGGCTCGCCGGGCTTAGACCTGGGTAGACCGCAGTTGCAATCCTCAATGTCACAAGTAGACGTTGATGCTTTCTTGGTAGACTCGGGTTTGTCGATCTTGGACTTGGGCAGACCACAATTGCAATCATCAATATCGCAGGTCGACTTTGTTGCTTTTGTGGGAGTGGGTTTACCGACCTTGGACTTGGGAAGACCACAGTTACAATCCTCAATGTCACAGGTAGACGTTGATGTTATCTTTGTAGACTCGAGTTTGTTGGCTCTAGACTTGGGCAGACCGCAATTGCAATCTTCAATGTCGCATGTCGTCTTTGTTACTTTTGCAGACTCGAGTTTGTCGATCTTAGACTTGGGCAGACCGTATTTACAATCTTCAATGTCACACGTAGCTCCTGAACCTCCGACCGTAGATTTGCCGTAAGGCTGGACGGCCTTGGTGGCTGACCGAGCATAATTGATAGGGTCCAAGTCCGAGTCCGAGTCCGATTCCGATAGATTATACAGCTGGTCCTTCAATTCGCCTGTTAGCTTTCGAGGTTTTACACGCCAGATGTTATTACTCACTGTGTAAGAAGTCTTTGGCTTTGAACTTGTAGTATAGCCGGGGCCTGGGATCGTAGATCTGGAGTCTAAAATTTTGTCTTTCAGTCCATCATCAAGCTTAGAATTGCCCAGAGCTTCCTCTATTATCTTGAGCAGCTCTGCTATCTTTGACATGCCAGGATCGTCAGAGGGTAACTCAGATCTCTGAGATTGTAACAGCGCTTGAACTATTGACTGTGCTTCCCCAAAATCCTTTTGATCAAGGTAGAGTTTGGCAAGCTCATATTTCGCCTCAAAGAAGTCGGATGGCTTTGTTTCTTCTTGTGGGCCCGAAAGGAGGGTTTTCAGGGTCGAGATTGCTAAATGAGCCTGGCCGAGACCCTTCTGCACTCGACTTAAGAGTATCGACGCGTTGATCTGGCTCAGCTCTGCCTTGTCAGTCTTTGCTAAAGCCATGGAGCGTTGTACCAGGTTCTCGGCCTGCTTGAAATCTCCCTTCTCTACCAAAACCACCGCGAAAAAGTAAAGGATCTCAAACCGTTCCTGATTTGATTCTAAACTATCGTATTCTCTGCTTTTAAGAGCCATTTCCAGCGCTTTTGCGGCCTCGTCCAGGTCAGATTCAAAATGTTGTTGAATTCCAATAGAAAGAAGAATCTGTGGACGAGTCAAATCATACTTCTCCATGTCTGGATAGTCGTGTTGGCCAATTCCATCGAGCAATTGCTCGAGAACTCGGATAGATTGGTCATGTAAATCTTGGTCGTCGAGAGAGTCGGCAAGAAGTCGTCGGGCACGAAGTGATTGAAGCTGAACGTCCTTGTCGTCCAGTGGACTATGCTGTAGCATCCCAAGAACCCGACGAGCCACGCGCTCTGCTTCTTCATTGTCGTCTAGCTCACCGTGGGCCTCGACTAGTTGAAGCAATGCGTCACAGTGAATCTTCTTGCCACACCCCGTTACCGTCTCTAATGAACTCACGGCTTTGAGTAAAAGATCCTTAGCTTCTGGCCATTCGTCCTCTTCACCCAGAACCTCAGCTAACAACAATTGGCATTCGACCGTGGATTGACTGTATGGTCCCTGAACGCTAAGCATACGCTTCAGGAGGTCTCTCAGAAGGGACTTGACTTCTGAGGACTGTTCAGAGCGCCATAAGAACTTCAATAGGCCAAAGTTATAACCAAGAGTAGTCTCTGAGCGCTCACCAAAACTTCCTGTTGCGAGTTCGATAGTCCTGCGGTGCCATTTCTCAGCTTGTAATGTTTTCCCCCCCTTCTCTGCGATTTCAGCCAATACCACCGTGTCTGTCAAAGCTTCCTGGCTGGCACGACCAAAAGCTTCTTCATGCATTCTCAGGAGCTCGAGCATATAGTCTTCAGCTTCCGCTAATCGCTCACGGCCATCCATAGCGCACAGTAGACTAACCAACTCTCGGATATGGTCTTGTCTATCCTGTATAGGTGCCTGAGCTTGTGCCAAGCGTTGTAAAACAGCCCTCAAATATGTTTCCCGGGTTTGAGTGGAAAACCCGGTCACGTTTCCGTGATGGGTACGGGCAAACCGATCACTGAGTGAGAGGTATGACGATTGTCTGGCAAGAGAATCAAGCTGGGGCCTATTAGGATCATCGAATCCATAGCTAGGTGTTTGTGTAGCTGGCGGCGTAGTATGAAGAGGAGATGTCACTGGTGACGGTGACTGATTCTGCCAGGTGTTCGGCATAGGGGTCCTCGGCCCTCTGGTATCGAACTGACTATAGTAGCCGCTTTCTTGACCTACTGAGCTAGCCCGCGATTGTAGGTATCGCGCGTTCGGATCGTTGACAGGCCCTGGAGGGTATTGTGCTGCACTGGCTAAGTGATTGGGACTTGGGTGTTGAAAATGACTTCCAGTTTCATAGTAGTCCCCGGCGAATCTGTCGCTCGAATCTAGACCAGTCCAGATTTCGGGAGCAGTCTGAATTGACGCTTGAATGAAAAATAAGAGGTCCATGTACGGACCACTCTGGCCTCGATTGAGCTTAACCATTTGTGAATGATCTGCGTTCACTTGAACTGCTTCACTCAAGTCACTAGCGTGCAGGCAGGCAGATTCCTTTGTTACCCAAAGGGCATCCTCATCAGCTACTCTTGACCACTTTCCATCAATATCTTTGACTTTGGGTGTGTGTACTGTTTCATAGAAGGCGTAGATTTTGGTTGCACGAGAAACCTTCTCAAATCTGCTTCTCATACTTGCAATGGTTGAGGAATGTGGATGTAGGTCGTTAATGAGGTGTTGATTAGGCTGACCTCTTACCAAAGTTTCGAGACTGTCATCGTTTAGTCCCAGGTGAGGCGTACCAAAGAACATAATTGCTCGCACGGATAGTCGTCTTACAACATCCGGTCCACTGTCGCTGAGAGCCTGTTTGATGATGAGACCTCCGAGGCTATGTCCAATTAGGATAATGGGCCGATTCTCGAGTCGTTGCTGCTTCCGAAGATTCATCAACCTTCGCATAAACGTCCCACTGTAGTCAAGTAATGAACTTATGTTCCGTGATCCTTGAAGTTTGGACTCGTATCCGTAGGTCAAAATACGTGCGCGTCCATCGAGGTCGGCGGGAAGATAATCCAGAAGGAAACTCTCGCCTCTAGCATTCATCCATGATCCGATAGCATGGCCAGCCAATCCAGTGACGGCAATAATACTGGGAGTTGGTAAGAAACGCTGACAGATAATTTATATAGGAACGTTACTGACTCTGCAGCTACAGGCTGCCTAGGTACATTGAGGGTCGTGAACCCTTCGAATGTTTTGTCGAGTATGTAGCCACGATAGTCTAGGCGCGGCTCGCCTTCTACATGGAAGTCAACTATCGCAGTGTAGTCTGTGTCATTGAAACCAGCATCGCTCGGAGCCACCAATCGAACATTGACATGTGGTTTATCATCTGAATGGAAGAGATTCTTGACTTGCTCTGCAGTCCTGTGCTCGAACTTGAGATTCTCGATTCGATAACATACGGGCTTATTCCGGGGTATCCTGTCGTTCGACATTTTGAGGTCAGCGAGATTGGATGAAGCCAAGAATTGGGGAGGACAAAACAAATGGGGAAGAGAATCTGAACAAGGAAGAGATAAGTGCTTTACCTTCAGCTTACTAGGCTGCTATGCAATGAGACGATTCATCATAAGATCCAATCGGAAGTGGTGTATAACACCCCGCGCGCTAATATCTTGAAACAAATAATTCAGACGATGCAGCCACATTCAGTTTCACACCGGCATGCTAGCAGGGATCGAATTTACCCCATATTCATGATTCAAAGCACATTTGGACCAAAGTCTCTCTTATCACGATTGACTATCCTGCCGCTAACACTAAATTAAAAATACTTTTTGCTATCAGGAAGTCTTCTTCCTGCAGCCTACTCTCAGTAATGAAGGGCATTGGCTAGTATCCCTGAGGCTACGGGTGCTCTTCAAGAGCCCCTCTCAAATTGGAATAATTATGTTTCCGAATGATGAATTAGGAAGTTGAATTAACTCCTTTCAGTAACACTCTGACCAGGATGTGCAGGGCATCACTAACCCATACCATGTTTGTTATCTTCTCTGTACATAGGTCCCATATTTTAATAAGCACTAGTCTTCAGCCGCAGTCCTTCAACTGCATCAAGGATATACCTGCATATTAACTCCAGCCAACTAAGCAGTCATGTCTCAGAATTATTAAATACCTCATAATTAAGTAGAAAATCACCAGGTTTAATCCTTGTAGTTGAGCCTTCGAGCAGTCAAAATGATCCCGGACTGTAAACGTCATAGCTGGCGGGGCACGTATGTCAAAGCATTCTTCGAGTTAGTTAAAGACTCTGAACTCATTAGGCCAAAACTCCGTCGAGTTAACTTATCGACAATATCTGGTTGACGGCCCTGAAGAGTAGCTTCCCCAAGTACCTCGTACCTGTCGCGAAGAGATCAGAGAGAAGCCCCCATCTCTTCAAACTAGCCCTCGCCGTTCTTCTTACAGGACCATGCCGTTTCGCGGTCCTCTTCCAGGAATTTACGAGCCAAACAGCTCAACTTGGTCTCTCCTTGACGATGATCAGATGATGTTGTTTTTCCCGGCAACGTGCTGTGCGCAGAATGCAGATTTAACAACCCCAAGTCGCCAGCCAGAAGAGTGTGTAGCTAGGGAGTTGGATCTGCGTCGACTCACAGAAGTGGCCGGCTGGCTGTGGTTCGCAGGTCGACTAGAGCCACCCCGACCACTACACCTACAACTTTTGCTTGGCCGCACAATCACTTGTACCGAGCAAATGGACTTGCATCTTATTTGGTCAACCAATCGAATTTTCATCAAGCCTATTCCTCGATTTCTACTTAATCGACGTATGTGGAACCAATATCTCTCATGCCAGTCAGGGTGCTGTGGCGATAGCTCGAAAGATAATACCTCTTGTTCTCCACGATGTGGTCGCCAGACGCTTCGCAAGAACGCACAAGGTTTCCTGTTCTCTTGGGCAGCGCTGGTACGGTACGAGAGTGACTTCTGGATAGCCAAGGAGAAACATATGATACCGGCTGAGATCGAGTGGCCACAATGGATCAAGTTTGTCAACAGTCTGGATCTGGAGCATATTTACCCACACGTCAGCCCACGGTTTTACCATGGAGAACTCCGCCTGAGTCGCCTCGATCTTATATACCGCTTATGGTATACCCCTTTCATTGGTTATGTGTCACGTTGGAACCAATATGCTACAATGCTTCGGGAAAACTTCGACTGGCTAGCCGTGGTGGTGGTGTATGTTGTTGTTATACTGACTGCCATGCAAGTTGGTCTTGCAACGGAAACTCTTGCTCGTAACGAAACATTTGTTAAGGTTTCATATCAATTTTCTATCTTCTCTATCTTTGTACCAATTGCGTTCACTCTCCTCCTTCTATTGGTATTCTGTTCTGTCTTTACCTATGGCTGCATCTATACCATGAAGATAAGGAATAAGCGTCTTCGACATATACTACAACAATCCATGGAGTAGCTCCAGATATCGTGGATTGGCATGATGACGCACTTTCAAGCCAGACTAATCGTGTCCCAGCTACGAATGACTCGCCCCTGTCGCAGCTGGGTTGTCTGGTCAGTAGGCGTACGATGCCGTGGCGATGATTGGGAGACCTTACTTGGAAGAATCACTGTTTCTAACTAGTTTGCTTGTTTCACAACTGATCAGATAGAAGGGATTTGACTTACAGTAACTCTCTGGGTACTTAAAAAAAATTTCTGCGTCATGGATAGCAACTCTGCAATGGGACAATAACATGGGGTTAGTAAAGAGCCGACAGCCGGTTATAGCGACATGAAGCATTGCAACATGCAGTTCCTGATTCTCAGTTTGTTAGATCATCGACATTCTTATGTTCAATGGTCGTGATATTATCAGCCCGTCCAAGTTACAGACACAGTTTGTGAGACAGTTCCGATGATCCAAGCTTTGCCCTCTGGAACAACGTTCGCTATTTTTTGGCACGGACTGTCCACTCTCTGACGATTGTTGACAATACGACATGGAACAGCTGGCTCGGGTCTTCAGGAAAGGCTCTTGAACGCTCTTCCTGCTTTTTAAACGGGAGCTCACGACATAATACTCAACCAGGCGCGACAGTAATAAATATCAAAGGAACGAGAAAACATGTGCATTAATTCCATAGTACCTAATCGACTGCGTAGAAAACGCTCTCAGCATGATCTCGTAGCTGTAAACCCTAGTGTAAAATATATAAGTCATGAAGAAGAAACACCCCCAATCTAAACCCCGCCTCATCATTTCGTGGTCACTATTACCCCTAGCCATTAAGCAATAGATTTGAGAAGCAAGGTGATTAAACAGTGTAGTTAAGAACCCAGCCGCTGTTGTGCTCATCCTGCTCGAGGAAAAGCTGGACATCACTCTTGGGGTTTCGGAGTCCAGCAATGAAGTAAAGAGTCTCAGCGCACTGTACCTGACCGACAGAGTGGTTGCTCTCCTCGAGCACATCCCAAAAGCTGAAGTTGGGGCCGCCGACAATCTCCTTGGCAGCGTCGAAAGGCTTGACAGCCTTGTATGTGACGTCCTCGCCGTCCTTGGGGAAGCCCGAAAGCTGGCGAGCATCAGCCTGAGCATCGTCACCGTGAATGACAAAGGTGGTCGAGAATCGAGGACCCTGTCGCCATCCAAAGTTGCAGTCCTTGGCACCCTTAGGGATGTTCTTGAAGACGATGGCTTGCTCGACCTGGGACTTGTCGTCGTAAGCCGCAAGGTGGATTCCGTTCACCTTACCCTTTGCGTACTCAGCTTTCTCGGGAAAGATCTCGTAGATGCCATCAGGGTTGACAGTCTTGAGGGAAGCAGTCTCTGAGGGAGCAGCAGAGGTGGCAGTTGCGGCAGCAGAAGTGGCGGTAAGGGCGGGAGCGGTGGTGGTAGCAGGAGCCTCTTGCTGCGTAACAGCGGGCTTGTTGCTTGCGCAGGCGGAAGTGGGAGGCTCGACACAAGGATCGTAATCGAAGCAACCGGCAATCTCACCACAGGAAGAGTACCAGGTGCCCTTCGCGCACTCCTTGAAAAGAGGCTGTCGGATGCTGTTGGCAGGCAGAGCGCTGGCGGCGGTGGCGAGGCAAGCCAGAGTGATCATGTTGGTGATGGAAGGCATTTTGGCTGTGGAGTTGAGATGCGTAGATGATAAAAGTGAGGTGATGTTGTTGTGTGAATACGAATGTGAGTGTGATGATGATGCTAGAAGTTCAAACACTGAGAGGTTGATCACCTTATATACAACTTCTCATCTTCGTATACAGAGTCTCGCAGGAATATTCGCGAGACCCAACGTCGAACCCATAACCAAGCCACACGGATTCAACATGGTTCCTAGGAGGTATCAACGACACAATATCTCCATGGCTAATCCCTGAGCGGATTGTACCTTAAACGGTATAGTTGCGCTGGTGTGCCCCAGTGGTGGGCTTAGCTGCCATTCCTACGGTCTGGGCAGCTTACAATCCCTGTAAACGTGGTAATCTGGACGAATAGCATTTCTGAATCGTCTTGTTGGCCCGCTTATTATGTGCAATTGTATGTGCGATCCTTGACGGCAAGCCAAATTTAGCGCCAGGGTATCAAGGTTGTCGTCTCAACTCAACTGCAATAGGGAACCAGACACTAAACACTGCTACGTAACCAAATTTGTGAACTTCAATTGGGCAAAACAGCGACAGAAACCCCGATTTCGTCTTTGAAATTCATACAACAAGAAATTCTGATGCTTGCTCCCACATCTTACTTGCACAACTGTCTGACGCATAGACGGTGAAAGACACTTTGCCAAGGGAAATAACCAACGTTTGGGTATCTCGACTCCGAGGCTCAGCCCCTAACCCCGGTTTTCAACATCCGGCCCATCAGCCCTAGATTGCGACCATCTTGGCATACAGTCAACAGCACAGCCCGGATCCCCACATCGATACGGTGTGGTATCTGGCCCGGGATCTCAATACGGTTTTCGGGTCTAGATGCAAGGTAGGATCAGCCAGGAAATCTGACCAGGAAGTGTTTGATTAACTCTATCAAGAGACCCCAGACATTTAGGCGTACGTCCGATCCCTTCCAGCGGGGTTTAACGAGCAGTATATGCCAGTTTACGGGTACGTCAGGGATATCCTTCTCCCTACGTATTCCGCCAAGTCAATACCTTCCAGAATTGATCGCTCAACGGAATACTGATGCTAAATTGATGCCCGAAGTGGATGACAAGACGGACGAGAGCATTTCTTGTTCTTTCAGAAATGCCATTCTATCAGCATACTACAATCCCATAGCTGACCGAACTGGAAGCTATGAGAATCAAGTGCTCTTGTCTTGATGTTGTCGGCCGTGCTCGTAGTTCTGAGCACCAAAAAGTCATGCTTAGAAATCTCAAAGTATGATCCCTCCCATTTTTGACAGTTACTAGTAAAAGACAGCCTTACGATAGAAAGCAGCCTTACACCGCCTACGGATAACTTACCGAAGTCCTTCCTGGTGGATTACCGAAGGATCAAAAGGAACAACGCAATCTCTCTTTCGTTGGCTAACGACAGGGGTCCACCAGAGTTACGATTCTTGCGGCTGTCGAGTGACACACACGTGGTCGTATTCCGATGTAAAGGGAAACAAGTGTTGGAAGACAATTAGCTGTTACTCCGTGATAGGATTCGCTATGAAAGAGGAGCCGAGACTACGAGAGTTGATCCGGATCATCCAAAAATGCGCGATAACGATGAAGCACCAGGGTGTCCTGTCGGTTCGGGTTAAGGCTGATCCGATGAGATGTAGAGCTCACTTACCCTACCCTGTACTGTCTGTCCTCTTATGGTGTTAGATACAGTTTTTAGACAATTTTCTACTGCTACTTACACAAGTCAGTAGAAACTAACAATGCTATGCCGCTTGTACACAATAAATCATCTTTTTCGCTTTCGAGAAACGAAACCATGATGATGACCATAAAATAATCACTATTGCTTCGTCACTGTCAGCGTCGAACGTGAACATCATAACAGCCCTGACCAAGCTGAGATTGACCAATCACGTAGCTTATCACCCAACGAGACGCGTCGAACCGAAAACCCACCTCATTGGTGGAAAAAGTGATTCCTTTGCCATGTAACCCCAAGACCTGATACGGAGAGGCATAAGACGCTTATGTGACGTAGCTGAAGCCTCAGGCCAAACCATTTTTCCAGGTCCGGTATCCACCATCCCGCGTTTACTCCGCGATCTTGCACCGCTTAGCAACGTGAACCACAACCACCAACTTCTCCTAAAATACTATGACAATTCTCACCTTCGATCGCCAATCTGAGTCAGACTGGAAAACGTGATGTCCAATAAGTAGGTGCACTAGAATCCTTCTGGGGTTTAGTTCAGCAAAAGAGCCAATGATGTCTCTCTTGAGGTATGTTGTCGGCTTTAACGGCACGGAAACATGGTTGGTGATACAGTCTATTTGTAAGAATCTCCCGGCTTTGCAGGGCTATGGTCAAGTTAGTGTCCCGTAAGACTGACTGGTCTCAATACTTATACCGCTGTCTCAAGCTTGGCAATCGGTTCTGTAGAGTAGTCAACTGTTTGCGCCAAAATGACTGACACACCTATTTACATCCTTAATAACGGCAAGAAAGGCGTTGAAGAAAATCGTCTTTCGATTCAACATGAATGTTGGTGGAAAGTCACAAAGACCTTGATCCCCCCAAACATCAAATCCCATCTCGATTCCCTCGGTCGTCCTCCTGCAGTCGCCGATGTCGGAACAGGGACTGGCATCTGGCTGCGAGACTTCGCAAATGAAGTTGACAGTGGTGCCCGCTTGGACGGCTTTGACATAGACAACTCCAAGTTCTTGCCCTCCGGGGACCTTCCGGAGAATGTTAAGCTTTCTTTAGGTGATGTTTTCGAACCAATTTCCAAAGACCTTGTCGGTCAATATGATCTTGTCCACGTGCGGCTCCTCATGGTCGCCCTGAAAGCGGGGGATTGGGAACCTGTAGCAAAAAACCTCATGTCACTGTTGAGGCCTGGCGGTTACATCTTGTGGGACGAAACGGGCTTCACCAAGTTCAGTGCCACGCCAATCACGGAAGCCTACCAGAAATGGATCAGTACTGATGTCCGTTACGGACTTTCAGTTGGCCGTGATGTGACGTAAGCTGAAGTATATTCAAATAATAGTGGAAAATCACTGACCTCATCTCAGGAGTCCAATGCCTCTCGAAGGACACTTGATCAAGGCTGGCTATGTTGAGTGTACGCATCAAGACTTCAGCAGCTTTAGCGGTGACTCTGAAGTGCAAAATATAAGTGGCAATGTACTTGTAAACTACGCTAGGCAGTCACTGAATGGGATCGCTTCTAGAGGCGGGTTCGAATGGATTCGTTCTCACGATGATGCGAACAGGCATTGTGATCTGTTGCAATCTGAGATGGACAACGGCACGACTGTGATGGGGTTTGAAGTTCGATGGACGATTGGGCGGAAACCAGAGTGAGATATTGATAGTGGACAATCCGGTTTCCCAAGTTGAATCAATCCAAGGCGGATTCTGCTCAGTCAAGGAATAGCAATGATACAAGCGTAAGACCAAACATTTCCCACCTGAATGAGTCCACATACTTGAAATTTTTATTTGACCAAGAAAATTGTATACAGTCTTATGCCAGATAACCACATGAATGCGAACGTGGTATTTGATGTATCAAATGGTGCTCTTGTGCAGTGTAATTAGTCGCCATGGTACCTGAGCTTTAGGACGAGTTATAGAATGAGCTGAATGTAGCCTTGGATTTGTAATGTCTGTCAGGCCTGGACTTCTCTCAAATGTAACGCTGCTTGTACAATATAGTACAAAGATGCACTTGTAGGCAAGCAGTGTCGTCGCCCTGAATCGCTGCTGAATATATATGGTAAACCCGATCTTCCATTTGTATGTTTGTTTTTATGTTTAGGTGGTCTACCAACAAGTCGGAAAATGATCACTGGCGAACGTACATCTGCATTTGAAAGACATGCTGTCGCTGTTCTCATGATGACCAAGGTTTCGAGCTTAAAGCAAACATCTTCATTCACCAACTACATACGAACTATATGTTCAGATCAGGCGCCTCAAGATACTCGAAAAGCACTCTTGAACGGAGCATTTCTAGTATAAATACTTTCGTTTTCTCTTTCCAGAACTGATCGTTGCATAATGTGAAAGCAACGTCTACCCATTTCTCCAGTAAACTCTACAAACATCACATCTCCTATCTCGTGATCCTGAACTATAAGATGACTTCAACCAATACTCCCGAAATAGGCAACAAGACTACCTATACTCATTATATATACAAATGTGAAATTCCTATGCTATCGAAACTGCCAGACGCGCTTGATACTATATACGGCAAGGACAAATACGTGACGGAAACTACTGGCACTTGTGCTATCAAATTGACGACCTCCGTACCTGAGGCTCCAGAGGGTAAGCTGAGGGACATGGGCGTTTTGTCACAAGCTCTCAAAATCTTTGCATAGCGCTTAGATCAATAGAGGCAAGAAGAGACTATACCCTTTTCCCGAAGAATTCAGTGGTTACAAGCTTGTTGCAAGAGGATCAATGAATCAGATTTAGTAGAGGAAAAAACATCAATTCTATCATATAAGTTGCTCAAGTGGCCGGGCTCGTTTCTGCATCACCGACATGCTCATCCAAACCTATAGTGAGAGTCGTACTTGTGCTCGCTGTGTCAGTCCTTGCGCGTCCTTGGCCGCCTAAGATAGGAAACTCTGTAGGCGTTGGCCTCAGTCTTTTGCTCCGTCCATCACTGGTATCTCCTCCCATCTCCTTTCGTTGATTATGCCACCCATCAAACATGCTAGTCAGTGCGTTTTGGACTTGTGCGTGAAGCTCATGCTCGCTCCCACCATACCGTTGAAGGACACTCGAGGAAATCAGCCGATCCATCATTATATCTGTCCCACGACGTTCAATAAACTCCCGTAGACTCTCTACATCCTCCGATAGCTCGCCATCTAGATAAGCAGATTTAGGCTTCTGGGCCCCTGGGAAAAGAATGGCATATAGCTCGAACCACTGGTCACTTTCGGATTTATTCTGGCCTCCAAGGCGTGACTGAAGCTTTTGCTTCTGATCGGGCGTGATCCCTTCGGGAGCAATATACTCGCGCACCTCACAACGCTGAGTCCGAAGGTGTTCCCTTAGCTTCTCATCGCTGGGCCATGTACTCATACATCTAATGCAGTAAATGGGTTGCATGTGGCTGCGGAAAAGGTGCTGCTTAACATAGCTATTGCGCTTCAGCACTTTGGAGTGGCATTGGCGATAGCGGACTGGGTCGTATTTATAGAACGGACAAGCGAGTCGAAGACGAGACTCTTCTTGTTTCTTGAGTCTTTTCGATTTGGCCGGACTGTGGTGATCATTACCATCGTCTTCAGCTGCACGCTTGGTAGGTTGGTCCTTTTGTCGGGGCAAGTCAGTGTTGTCTACGGCTCCATGTCCTGTGTTGATTGTAGAACTTGTGTGGTCTTCTCCAGGCGCTGTATGGTGTTGAGTGCTCTCGTCATTATCGTCAACGCCATCGTAGGGAGGCGATTCTGGATCTGTGTAATCGCTTTGTTGGTCGTTGTCATAGACTCTAGGAGACTCCGCCAGATAATCTTGGCTGGGAGAGTATTGATAGGCGTCGTCAAGATCATCATCCATGGGAGAGACATAACCGTCTTGATCATTCTCATCTATGGAAGTGGACGTGATTATCGTATTGCTGGGCGACAAGCAACTATGTGGTGAAGCTGATGACGACCCCCCGGATATATCCGACAAGGAATCTGGAACAGCGTCAGAAATTCCGTGTCGGTAATGGTGTGCTAATTCCGATACGAGGTGCGTTTGACCCGTAATCTCAGCTGCGCTGGATGAGACAGCTTCGGCAGCCCCGTGTATCGACCGTGTGCTGAAACTCATGGTTTCTTCAGTTCGATTGAGAGAAGGAATTGCTGATACTGTTGGGACGTCGGTCACAGGATCTAATAACCGCGGCCCTGTATTCTGATTGTGATTGTAAACAAACTCAAAGATGACCTCGGTGTTGACATCTGACGGTTGCTTTTGTGCGTCCTGTTCTCCCTCCCTATGTAATTGCTGAGGTGATTGAACAATTCCCTCATCATCTCCGAACATTCCCCCAATACCATCGTGCTGGCTCTCATCGCTGAGACTTCTAACCATGACGAGAACCTTGTACTTTCCCGAGTGTAAAACACAGAACAATCACACTCTTATACCTTCACTACGTGACCGCAGCCTTATCGCAGTAACAACGTTGGCTCCTAGCCTAACTTGGCCAGGCTTGGAAAAAGGCAACGGTCGCCTTGCAGGTATCGCGAGACCAAAACTGTTGCCTTGCCAATCGACCGACGCGTCTCTGATCGCGTGCGTGACGTCGTTGGGAGAATGAGCAGCGGAATGAGGCGTTGGTCATGCGTTGATTACGAGAGAAATGAAGGACGAGCTACTGCTGACCGATGAATCGCGATACAAGCGAAATCAGGCGATGCTGGGTTGAAAAAAGAGACGGTGAGCAAGGAAGATTGAAAATGCATGTGTGATGATGACACTGCCAGCGAATGCAATGCACTATCACAAAAGCCACCGGGCGCGTGACAAGTCCCAGAAATATCACTGGATGACACTTGTCACATTTGTGATTTCCAGACTACGCTAGGATGACAATATCCTTGTAAGCAGGCCTCAAAGTGGTGGGAAACAGCCAATCTGAGGCCTAGGCGCACAGCAGCAGAGCGGGGTTTTTACACTTAGGCACAAAGGCCTCCAGATCGGCAAGAATGCACACTCATCCGCAAGACGAGGCGTTATCACAGTTGTGATTTTACCTGTCTTGTGTCGCGGCACCACACCTTCTCTTGTCACAACTGTGACAAAATACTGGGATAAGGCATTGTGTGTGCGTCGAAAAGGAGAGACTATTGATGGGCGTTACAAAGCAATTGTTCGTTCTGAGCCTGTAGAAAAGTCGAGGCAGCTCTCCACACCACCATACCATTGTAAAATTCGTTACTTTTCATGCGGCGACTGCTCTCGCAAGATATTAAATACCAGGTGGCCTCAAGTGATGTCTATACGTTGTGCTCCGTCTCCAAGCTCGGTCGAAGTAGAAAGCCCTTCTACAGTTGAAACGAACGCTCACACAATTGTTTCAAAATTCTTTGAATACTCTGAGTATTAACTTGCTCCACTTCCGTTCCAATTAATATTCTATTTCCATTCATCATGTCGTCTCCTTCCACATCTGGCCCGTCGGGCCCACCTGGTGCTGCCACATCTACCGTCTCCCTTGCCGGAAGCTTCCCCAATTCGTATGTCTCATTCGCAAAAAAGAGACACGTTTTGAGCTAATGATGAACCAAGTGCCAATGCCCGAGAGGGTGCCAATCAGTCAAATTCATACAGTCTCAACCGATATGTCTATGACGCGCAAGGCTCTGTGAACGATCAACTCGCTCGGTTCATGATCATTTACGAACAAAAGCCATCGGAACGGAGATAATGAGCCGAAAAGAAAGAAGAAAAGAAAGCCTTATGCACAAACAAAAAAGGTTGGTGGTTTATACTTCAGAGTGATTCTGAGACTGATCTTGACTTAGAATCCATTGATCCCTCAAACCAGGATAGACTGACTCGGAGGAAAACAGCACACGAGCCCTATTATCTTTGCATATGGTGTGCAACTCAAAATTTATTACCCTTTCAATGTATACACAAGTTGGCGGTATCTTACTGGCCCAAGACGGTGGCCGCGCTTGGAAAATTACCTACATCTAGTGCCTATGAGTTATACCTCCCCTGTACACAGTACTCATGACATAATACCTAAGTCCAAGTCCTTATGCAGCAGTGAAAGACTCGACCTTGATCGATCCACCCAACGCCGTCTCAGCATAGTTGAAGATGCCGAAGCGGTACGCAATAAAGAACGCCCATCCATTGTAAAGCTTGAAGTTGGGCCCCAGAGTCTCATACTTGGCCCCATCCCAACTGTAAGAAAATATAGTGTTTCCAGTCCCAGCTGGGTCAGTATCCATCTGGATCTTCAGCCATACCGAGGTCTTTCCAGAAGGCACAGCAGCAGTGGCCTTCACGTCTCCCAGCGCCGTGGTACTGCCGTTCCATTCATCGAGATTCATTCCATGTTTGGTAGCCAGAGTGAACTTTCCGTTGGTACGGTGGATGCCGATGTAGGCGCTTTGATCACGGAATGCTGAGAGGCCTGCACGATCGCCATCTTTCATGTTGGCGAAGTTGATCTTGACGGTTCCAACAGGGCGATTACCATGAGTTCTATGACTGAGAGTGTTTCTTGCCTGGTAGATATCATTGGTGACGCTAGCAGTGCGAAGAGTCAAGCCGTTATTGACAGTAAAAGAGTTGATGTCTGGGTTATGGTTCCACTCCCATGGAGGAGCCAGGGAAGTTCCGGCAAAGTTGTCAGTCCTCGTCCAATTCTTGGTTACTCCATTGGTTCCAGGTAAAGTCGGATATGAAGATCCCCATCCTCCGTTGGCTCCCTTGACGAGAGTTGGGAAACCATCACTGCCCCAGCTGATTGGTGCAAGAACAGGAAGACGGCCAGAAGGATAGGCCCACGTGAAAGACATAAAATACCAGTCTCCACTAGGCGTCTTGATGAGACTTCCCTGGTGAGGCGAGTTACCGCCTGAAATGGGAGGAGTGGCTTTTTCGACAAGAATCTTGGACTCGTAAGGACCCCATGGGCTCTTGGACTTCCAGATCCAGGTCTGGGTGTTGCTGGGACTGTCGTTGAGGATATAGTAGAGCCCGTTGATCTTGTACATGCGGTTACCTTCGAGGTCCTCCACACCAATATCCTTGTTGCTGAATACAGCTTGTGTCTTGACCTCACTGTAGCCATCCTTGGCCAATTGAGATACTCGAACGTCCTTTGATCCATACACGACATACATGGTATCGTCATCATCAATCAGGATACCGTTGTCATAGTAGCAATTTTCATTACCGAAATTTCCTCGGTTAGTCCAGGGCCCTTCAGGCTTGTCGGCGGTGAAAACCCAGGTACTCCAGAAATTGACACAGCCGATCCAGTACCATTGCCCGTTACTCTTTCTGTATCGGAGGGATGAAGCCCATGTTCCGCCACGATAGTTGCGTTGACCATTGGAAAGGTCATAGCCATCACCGAATGTTAGACGGGGTATCGAGTGGCCGATGAGATCCCAGTTGAGCAGATCTTTGGAACGAAGAATCGGGGCTCCAGGACTGAAGTGAAAGTTGGATGCGGAGAAGTAATAGTTATCGTCTGGTCCCAGGAAGACATCGTTGTCGGGGAAGTCGGAGTAGATGATGGGGTTCTTGAATGTGTCAGCGCGGGGAGCAGGCTCGGCTACGGCTGGGGTCAAAGAGGCGCCCCAGAGCGTGACGCCAGCGAGAAGCGTAGATATTTTCATCTTGCATGCACTGGGTGAAAATCCCACCTCCTCTTGAAGGGAAGCGATGAAACAAAGATACTTATATTTTTTTTTAGGTAATCTGCTCTCTTGGCTCCGCTCCCTATCGGGCAATATCAAGCTCGGATCGTTGGCCTGAAGAAGCAAATTCGGCAGATTACTCCGCACGTCCCAAACACGGAACATGGAATGATTGCCACTATCATTGCAGCCTGCGAGTTAAAAATTGTTTCAGCCGACATGGATGATGTCGTGGCAGTGTGCAATCAGCCGGAAGTGTGGCACCGTTTCGGGAATGAACGCCAAGGCAAGTTAAGAACAGGGATTGGAAGCCAATTCATGCAACGAGATTATTATTTGTTACAGTATTATCAGTCACAGATAGAACTGCAGTAGTAGTTAAACCTCAAATTCCATCTCGAAACTAGTCGCGAAGATCCACAACCACCTTCTCGCTGCTGACACCCTTGTAAAACAACAAATCCAAACCATCATTCAATCCGTCGAGTCCACCAGGAATCTTCCTCGCAGGTACGGAGATCAACTTGTTGTTGGCAAGAGCTTGAGGGAAATATGTCTGAAAGGTCCACTCCAAAAGTTCTGCGTTCTCCTCCTTGCCCAAAAGCAGGGACCAACCTTCGAACTTACGGGTAATACCGGCAGGTAAGGTCTCGGGGCCAAAGGCTGGCTGAAGAGCGTAGACGGAATCGCCGCCTTGAGCGGCGACAACCTCTGCGTTGAGCTTGACTGTCTCGCCTGTCGAGATTGTATCAAAGACGATATTGTAGGGACCAGCGGCGATGAGATCTTTGCGCAGTGATTCGGGTTCTTGGGCGTGGTCGATAATCTTGGAGGCACCAAGCTTGGAAACGAAGTCTTTGTGCTTGGGAGAAAAGGTCGTGACGACTTCGTATCCAGCCTGAGCTAGGTACTGAACTGACATGCTGCCAATACTGGAGGTTCCACCGTAAACGAGAATTCGCTTGCCCTGCGACTTGGGCTCCTCTCCAGGCACAGGTCGCTCTAGGTTCAAGGTGTAGTTGAAGAGAGGAGGAAGTGTAGGAAGGTTACCGACTAGACGGACGGCAAGGTTGAGAGTCTCTTCGTCTGCTACCTTGGTGGTAGTGATCTGAGGCGAGATAGAGTATTCTTGGAAAGCGCTGTACTTGCTATCTGAAGCACCGGCAGTCTTCATTCCAACAACCTTGTCGCCAACTCGGAAGCCAGTGACTAGGTCTCCAACCTTCTCGACAATGCCGGCGAAGGAGCTACCGAGAATAGCTGGGTATGGTAGAGGAACCATGGCGACTTTTGCGATCTTGGCATCGATTGGTTGGAGCGCAATGATCTGGTTCTTGACTAGGAGCTCATGAGGGCCTGGTTGAGGCGTTTCAATCTCCCGGACTTGGAGAGGGGCCTTGGCGGAGGGGACCTGAGCTGCAAGATGAAGCATGGTATGAGATTTTTTGGCTAATTATGTACAGATGGATGAGAAGATGCTGAGTTTCGTAGTAGATTGTCTCGTGATTGATGTGTTAGAATGTAGGCTTGTGATGTTGGCTGCGTGAGTTGATTTTGAAAAAGATGGGCAATTAGGACGAGTCATCCGATGATTAAGTACTGAATGCTTTCCATGCTGTTTCTGGGTCTTCTCCTTCTCAATGCGCATATTTCGCTGATGCCTCGCAATCAGAAGGATTCGCGCACTAAGACGGGTTTGCTCAATGTCAGCATCGATTATAGAGACGAATTGACGCTCCCAAAGCTATTGGCTGCTCGGAGGTCTTGGCATCGTCCGAGCGGGTCTAATCGTGGTCAAGTGTTTACAATTGGCTAGTGAGTAGCTCGGATATCCGAGTTTATTGGTCGTCAGTCATTCGTTCTCGTGAGAGGAAACAAATAGCTCTAGCTAGGGGTACTTCGTGAAAGCGCGGCACGGACGCCAAAAATCAGGTATCTTCTATTAGAGGTTAATATCCTACCAACAATGGAAGGTGTCGACATCGATACCATCCTGGCCGAGACTTTGTTCTTGTTAGGCGAACTCATACATAATTACGTGATTGGCAATCAACTGGTGTTCCCAATTCATTCTGAATCTAGCCAACAGAGGGTTCTGCGCAGTCAGCGGCGTCGCCGGTATTCCACGCATTGCCGAACCCCCTGTCTTTGCAATCCAAACCTCTTTCGGACAAGGTATGGAATTCCGACATAGTCCACCTTGGTCATCACAACCCGAATACCTTAGAAATCTATTATGGACTTGGCTGAAGTTGCAGTGAAGTCTTGAGGCGCTTCAAGTCGAACAAGGTCACATATATAGACAGGTGATAGACCCTCGTGAGTCCAATCCATCTCCATCGGCACATCAACATCAACGCATCAATCGTTTCAGTCAACCAAAACACACTCAGAAAAAAAAACAAGACCTTCATCTTTCCTGTTCTACGAAATTCAACCTCCAAAATGTCTCGTGCACTCCTCATCACTGGTGCCACTGGCAAGCAAGGCTCCGCCGTCATCAATGCGCTTCTCGAAAAGGACTCGTCCGATTTCATTCTTCTCGCTGCGACCAGAAATAAGGAATCCACTTCTGCAAAGAAACTCGCTGCCAAGTCTGCGAACATCAAGCTAATTGAGGGTGACCTCGACTCAATTCCTGCCCTCTTCAAAGCTGCCGCGCAGGCTGCAGGATCTGTTCCAATCTGGGGCGTCTACTCTGTTCAGCTGTCGATGGGTAAGGGTGTCACTCTCGAGGGTGAGGTACGACAAGGCAAAGGTCTCATTGATGAGTCTATAAAGGCAGACGTCAAACACTTTGTTTACTCCAGCGTCGACCGTGGTGGTGATGACAAGTCTTGGCACGATGCTACAGTGGTCCCTCACTTCAAAACTAAATACGAGATCGAACACCACCTTCGGAAATCTACTGCCGATGGGAAGAGCGATATGGACTGGACGATCTTGCGCCCTACCGCCTTTATGGAGAATCTCGAACCGGGCTTCGCCACCAAGGTCTTCCTGACTATGATCCGCGACGCACTAAAGAATAAGCCTCTACAGTGGACCGCAACTGAAGATATCGGTTTCTTTGCAGCAGAAGCTTTCTTAAACCCTCAGGCCTGGAGCAAAAAGGCTATCAGCCTGGCAGGTGATGAGCTTACCTTTGCTCAGCTTAGTGAAGCATTTGAACATGCAACTGGTGGTCCCGCAGGTACCACTTTTGGATTACTCGGCAAGGCTCTGAAACACGGTATTGCTGAGCTTGGGATTATGGTCAACTGGTTCAGAGATGAAGGTTATGGCGCTGACCTGGATAAAGTTCGACAGCTGAACCCTGGGGTTAAGACTATGGAGCAGTGGGTCAAGAAGAGCGCTTTTGTAAATCAGTAGTAGCCGATAGTATTCTTAATGCAGGCGGAGGAGTAAGATCTTACGAAGTGCTAGGAGAATATATAGAACTGCCACAGTAGTTCATTCGAATTTATTAATATCAGCCAAATCTTTTACAATCGCCAGCTTCTTTGAATCAAGCTTAGTCCAGGAGAATGAATTTGTTTCAAGGATATAATTAGATTTCAGTCCACCATAAAATGCATTTCTTTTTGCTTTTTCCTTTTTATGATCTTACTAATCATGCCTGATATTTCTTTGGGTAGTATGTTACATTTGAACTGTACTTTTGAGGGAAAAACAGAACTTTATTCGAGAGTTATGGTAGGTCCACCTCAGGCGTTGAGTGGGTAACTCAACGCTCCTACTTTAAAACTACAGTCTTTCTTCTCTTCTTTTCTCTTTGCAGCATTCTTCCTCTCCTCCTTATACGTTCTTTACGTCCTCTACCAGCATCCTAAATCTATCCAAATTCCCAATTTAACCAATATCACTACTCTATCATCCCCGGTATTTTCCTCCTGCTCTCAAATACTGCTTCCACGCTCATCCCAACATCATCAAAAATGTTTTCGAGTCAGATTAGGAAAAATCCTTCGAGTCAGGCCAATGCCGTGATGGAAAAGGTTTGGAAAGAAGAACGCGATGCCCAAGCAGTAAAGGTTACGCTCTTGAACCCGAGCTTCCAAGACACAAAGACTTTCCCCCTGTTCGGAAAGCTCCCACCAGAACTTCGTGAACAGATATGGGAGGAATCCCTCACTCGTGAGCGGATGATAAGTATCAATCTGGTCGAACATCGTAGCAGTCCTAGACTCTACACGGCAATCCCAAAAGAGGAGAAGGTTATAAGCAAGCTCTTCCGTATCAACAGCGAATCTCGCTCTTGTGCTCTGCGGTTTTACCGTGTTCATATGCCCTGCCGGTACGAATGTGTTGGGGGGGCGTCAGAGGAGGGTATTCTGTACCTAAATCCAGACATCGACATCTTTAATATCCACGCAGGCACCTGGAAGGCTTTTGCCTTGTTCGCTAATGAGGTATGGGCTCGTGACAGCGAACGTTTTGGCCTTACCAATTTGGCTTTGGAGTGGAACTCGACCTTCTTAGATGATCACGAGCCTCGAACGTCACCCCTGCTATGCCAGGCTTTGTCACGGTTGAGGAAGGTTATTTTTATTCTCCCGGACGCCGGAATTTCCTCTACCCTACAATTTAGACATGAGCTTTTTTCTCACGGTAGACATCACGTCCCCGTCTGGACTCCGTGTCCCTATTTCGACACGATGCCGAAAGACCCTAGGCTGCTTGAAGAGCATGACCCTAATATCATGCTCTACCACTCGGGTAAAACAACGGCGTACAAACGTTGGTTCAACAAGATCGCGCGATGTGGAATACAACAGCACCCCGACTTCCAATACCAGATAATGCTCTGTCGCGAAAGAGATGAACGCCACGAGGCAGCTTTGTGGAAGGCCGTCAACAGAGGGGAAGCTATTGAACTTTCATCGAAAGACCCTGAGTGGCGGAGTTGGGTCGCCAATGAGCAGCGCGGCGAGTCTAAGCTCTCCAGAAATACCTTTCGAGAAACATCGGAGATAAGACCACCATTGGTTTTTGGATTTTGGTTGTTCAACATACAGCCTGGCGAACTAGTACGCTTAGCGAATCGCAAACTGATACGGCTCAAGCCACAGCTCTGTCTATCACATCTCCCAGGCTAGGAGTCTTGCCAATCTTACATTTGGGTGAGCAGACTAGCCCAGAAGAAGATGGAAATCTCTTGTAACCTCTACGATGGTTGGAATTCTTGCTTTTTCTTCTCTCATGGTTCTTTCAGATATCCAATTTCACGATCTGACGTGGTATCATGCAAATATGACATCGAATTACATTAAACAGCGAGGATCAAGTTCAATGAGGTGCGGAGTATTATATATGGAACAACTGTCCAATAAACTAAAAAGTAAAGGCGCTTTTCACAGATTTGACGAATTCCTGAGCCAGCAGCTTATGGATAGCTCCACTAGCGTGATAATCATCAGCCCAGAGGCAGTTACTTGAACCGAAACAGGTGGCATCTTTAGCCCCATAAGCAGCATAATTCTTAACCACTTTGTCGAATGAGGGCTTGGTATCAAATATCTGAAGCTTGATCCCTGGGTGCGATGAAGTAAATGTAGAAGCTTTGGCTTTCAAGGCTTGATTGTAAGATACAATATCAGCCCTGAGCCGAGCTAGATCAGCTGGTGGCTGGCCTATCATTTTGGGGAACTGGTCGGCGTATGCTGGACGAGCTGTGAGCCAAACGTAGATGTTTTTGGGGTGGTTGCTGCCTACCAGGAATATTGAGCAGGACAAAGTTGTCAAAACCATCGTCAACTAGAGTTTTTACAAGCTCAAAGTAGCGGTTGACGCACTCGGTGACCAAAGCACCCGTCTTACTCCAAAAAGCCTCGCCCACATCGTTAATTCCTATCCAGATAGCAACCAGTGTGTCGGCATCACTGATCCTTGGTGCAACGTATTGTTTATACAAACCCACTTGATCCGAGAACGAGTATTGTGCCCACGAGTTCACAATTTTCTTATCGACCGTCGCTCCGCTATAGGCGAAGTCGTACGTCAAAATGAGTGACGTATTGAGAGTCGACGTGACGTGGCCAACCCAGTTAAGTCCGGCAGAAGTTGTTTGGCCAGGTAAACCGGGGTTGCCTATGGGGTTGGAGGCAGAGGGAAGTTGTCCACCGGGCCATAATCCAACGGTCGAGTAAGAATCTCCACTATCTAGTGTAAGAATAGAGACGAGTTGGTGGAAACAAGACCTACAAGACAACGAGATTTTTGGTAGTCTGAGCGACTTTTTGAATTACTGGATTGGCAAAAGCTTGCTGCAAGCTGACCGCTAGCAAGATAAATTGTTGCCCAAAAAGCATCATATGAAGAAGTGATGGGACACAAACAGGATCTTTTTGACATGAGAGACCACCAGGTGTAAACTCAGATGGGATACGACTATATATGTACTCTCGTGTTGTGGTAATCTTAGTATATTGCCTCTTGAAAAGCATGTTAACCGGATGTCGTATGCTTCGGAATGCAAGGTCCGATTGGTGCGAAATCTTCAGATCCCGATCCCCTCATTCTTTGCATACTTCTGAAAGGCACCATGCTCAATCTTGTTTCATTTGCCTGCCGACCTCAAGTTGACTAGAGGGGAGATTTTGGCTGGACATCTTCGGCGAGAAATACTGGAACATGGTGAGACGAAAGCATTTGGCAGGATATTCGTGGTTAGCAGGATCTACACTTTGAGCAAGTTCGAATGACCAGATCAAGTTGGAACTTGGTAGAAATGAGTACTACCAAGACATAAGATTTATAGGACACGGGTGTCCTATTATTATGAGCATTACACTCACTATTTCATATCGTGCTAGTCCTCACAGTTTTCCCTTGAGAGCTAGCAAAGATCAGTCATTCGAATAATCGGAAACAAGGACAAAATGTCCCTTACATGGCGAATCTCAAATCCAGTAGTGGAATTAATAGCATTTCTTGTACTAGAATATAAGATGAAAGTCGATTGTTGGGAGGGTTATATTCTGTGGTTGTTGTTTTAGCTAAATTGCGGTGACAATACGGAGAGAAAAAGCGTATCTGAGGATATCGTCTATGGTACCCTAATGGGGTAGACTTACTGCATTCCTCTAAGCTTTAACCTTGGTCCTTCTCTGTAACACTGATCTATCTCATAGATATGTCAAATAGGGCTTGTGATTCAGTAATCTTAGACATTCTCATCAAGGTCAAAGTCAAGTATTATCAGCCAATTATTTCGCAGCAACATCGCAGGGTGGAGCGAACGTTGTAAGGCAAATAGATTATCAATAGAGTGGGAAGATGGATGCAGAAATGGAAAATTGGAAAAACAAATCCACGAAAGCCCATAAACTTTGCGTTACGTGGCCGCACACCTTACTTCTGTTCCGTAGTGTGATGCTCCCGACCCTAGAAAGTCATCATGCCACTGCAGCATGTGGAAAGGGTCGCTGAATGCGTATACGAGCACCGCCAAATCTCTCACAGATAAGGAAGATGTGATATGCTGGCTTACCTATATCACTCTGACTTGGTGTGGTGGTCTAGGGCTTACAGTGAAAATGTTTGTGTGGGGTCATTCTGGATGGGAGTAAGATGCTCAAGTAGCTAGGCATCGTGGGGTTTGAACGCATAATCATGTGGGGATAAAGGACCTTTCACAAAAGAAATACACGATCGGGGCTAGTCTCGGAGAAAAGTCCCCATGTTTTGCGATATAAAACCGCAGTGTGTTATCTGAGGGGAATCGGAGGGGAATCGGAGGGGAATCGGAGGTACCTAGCAAAATGGCAATGGTCGGATGGTGCGGACTAGTCTGACCAGTAGCGGCCAAAACAGCCCGTTACTGCTTACTGCAAATCCTAAATTCTGACCATATCAATCCGAACGACCAGCCAATCCTAGCGAAGTCCTCAGCTTATCACTGGAAGAAGTGCTTCATTAGGTAGGTGGTTTCGAATAATCACCGAAAAGGGCGTAAACAGCGCCCTGCAGGTCTAAAGCGGGGGTTTTTGTCATTGAGAGCCTTACAGGACATAACTACGCTGACCTGTCATCCTTTGAAGGTGCTGGGCAAGAGTTGTAAAAAATACACATATAAGCTAGAGTGATTATCCTTTTCTCCCCCTCGGCTTTCGTCTTACGGTACAATTATTATTTTTTGCTGCTAACTTTATACGATGCCAGCCATGGTCGACGAACGACCGGGACTTATGCAAGTCTCGGTCTCCCGCAGTGTTGAAGAGAAACGATTGATCCCTGCTTATCGCACCAGCCTCTCACGTCGCGCTAGAGAACTCGACATTTATCGTAAACATCTCTATGCTGAAGCCGAGGGTGTCTCTTTTGGTATTATGACTCGCATCTCACCACTTGCCGTCGCGGTGCCAGACCCTTTGTTCTCGAGACTTCACCAGTTGCACATCTTACTCGGTCGTGTCTTTATCGATATCGTGGACAGGTGGTTCACCGATGAGAAGGCTCACTTCCCGGAGCGCATGCCTCTAGATCCTTCAGAAGAGACACTACTTAAGTGGGTAGTTACTAGTGGATGTGTTCCGGAGTATCGTCATCACGGGGGAATTTGGCGGACCGATCTGCTATTCGGACGTAGCTCGGACGGCCTGGATGACGAGTCACCTTATGTGTGCGAAATAAACGGAAGGTTTCCTCTCAATGCCGTCATAGGCATCAGCTTGGGTGACAACGGATTGAGGGAACTGGGTGCTAGTGAAAGAGGTCTCAAAACGGCAAATACCGTGGAGGTAAGCCCTATTTAGAGTTCCCGAGCTGACAACAAGGTACCCATACCTGACCATCTGACCAGGAAGCTTATAGCCGTGTCATTTCCATGTTCGATTCCGAAAAGCCATTATTCTGTATTCGGGACAAATGGCCTGGTGCGGATTCTCAGGTTCTTTCTGCCATTCATGCCGCAAGAGGGGAACAAGCTATCAAAACGGTTCGGCCACTAGATTTAGAGGCCCGTCCAGATGAGTCCTCGTCCACTGGGTTCGCATTGTGGGATAGAGCTACTAATACGCACCTTGAACAGTGGTTCGTGGAGATGTGGCAGGAGGAATATGCACGGTTGGATGAGACTGTGATTCGTCAACTAGCTCTCACGCCCCTCAACGACCCACGCACTGTCTTCATCGTGCACGATAAGCGATTGTTGGGTATTATACCAGAAGAACTACCAGAGATGATATCGCGCGGCGTACTAACGCCAGAAGAGGCTGATGTCGTCGCCTCCGGGATCATTCAAACTATCAATCCAGGTTCTGGAGGCATCCGGGATCTACTCCGCGAGTCGATCAAGGACGACAACGTCAGAAAAGACTACATTTATAAGCCCTGTCGAGATGGAATGGGCCATGGTATTGAACTTGGTCGAAACCTCTCCCAAGAGGCTTGGCTTGAACGATTGAAAAAGCTGGCAAACCCAGATGCTCTGCAGCCGCATGACGACGCGGCAGTCATCCAAAGGCTTGTCGATCACAAGTGGTACGACGTGGTTCGTCACGAAGTCCCGACTGATGATGGAGTGAAGCCTAAGAAGTTCCATCTTATCGGATCCATGTTCATGTTTCACAACCAGGACTTTTATCCGGCAGCCTGGCGCATGGGGCTGGAAACCCACCTGGGGATTACTGAAGAAAACACTGGGATCGTCATGGCGATGGTTCACCCACCAGATTGGCCAATTGGTGATGACCAGGAAGAGGAGCCGCAATTGACGTGAAGCATGTTCGTTTGATGGCGAGATAGTCAAGGGTCACTTCGAAGTCAAAGATAGTACTAGATGACAACCACATCTTTAGGATCACACGAGTGTTTGCTTCATCCGTCAGCACAGTCTTCATTACGCACTTACGAAGACGTATGTGGTTTACGCAATAGCATCTCGATTGTATCAAGCTTAAAAATCAGATCCAATTGCGTGATGGAAATGCTTGGTTGGGTCTAGTCGATCTCGGAATGTAGCCAATCTAACGGCCACGATGTATTGGAGATAAAGATGCGGGTCGCGCATTACTCAGACGAACTTTCTAGACAACGAATAACTGACAAACTACGAAAATGTCCTCGCATTGTTACGCGTAGGGCAAAATGGTGTTGCGGTGAATGAGAATGAGACCATTTTTGAGCAATCCATGACTGGTTAGTTCAATTGCTTGAAATACGCTTACTCTCTTGAGATGGCGGGTGACTCTTACGCGGTCTGTAGCGCCGTAAGCCCTTGTACATGGTTTTGATTGCAGGCGTCACAATCGGGTCAGATTAAGCCGTCTGCCCGATTACTCAGAACAGGTGACTCACTTGCAGCGTGAATCAACGGAAGTGCAAAGTTAGGCAGACAAGGTAGATAAGGCAAACAAATAATTATATCAATACGGCCAATGCCGCCACAAGACATTAATTTTCTTGGCATCAACAAAATGGAGCCTCCTTATACCCAACGATCCGGCGTGCCTTTACAGACACGCCCGGTTCTTAGTCCGTTTAATCCCTCTGCACTCCAAAGCCTCAACTCTATTCTTCCTCCCAGGAAAAGTGGACTCAATATTCTCATCCATGATCATTTTGCCTCTAAGCGGTATCGACCGGGATCCGTAGTCCAAGGAACAGTCGACATCAAGCCAAAGAAGCCAACCACTTTTACCAGCATCTCCATTAAGCTAGTCTGCGATTCCAGTGTTGAGAGACCAAATGGAACTCTGTCATTCGAGACATGGCATCGACTTCTTGAACTAGAAATGCCAATTGAGGCGGGAATTCTGCCCGTTTCCAAAGTTATGCAGCCAGACCAGACTTACACGGTTCCGTTCTACTTTGTGTTGCCAAACAGTCTTGGCACCGAAGCCTGCTCCCATAACGTGCTATGGCAGGAGGTTCGACAGCGACATTCACAACTACCACCGAGCATTACGCATTGGGAACGCGATGCAATGATGCCGAGAGGTGTTAGCATTGAATATGGTATCATTGCTCAGATCTGGAACTCTGACACCCCAGAATACGCCAAGCTTGAGAACAAAGAGACAATCCAGTTTCTTCCAGGCTTTGTCGAGCATCCCGCTGTAAACATTCCAAACACAGACCGTGTTTACAAATTCGATTCGTCTAAACAACTTAAAGCAAATGTATTTTCTCGCTCAAGTGGACAAGTCACACTGTCCTCAGACCAGCCCGACACTCTTGTGCTGGACACCAGTGGAAGAGGTTTTCATCCAACAAATGTCGTCGCAGCTCTGGGATTGGAGTCTTTTGGGGGCAAGTCTGTCTTGCCACAAAAGTGTAGTATTTCCGCCAAGATCGAGTCTCAGACATGGTCACAAGACGTACCTATGCAACAGCTTCCGCAAATCGTCGATGCAAGGGACTGTTATGTCGGGTCCGAGACACTTCTAAAGAAGTTGGAAGTAGATTTATCCTGGGAGAAGGACATCAAAAATAAGACAGGGGCCGCTGCAGTGCAAAGTGCTGAGACATTCAGCAGTCAGATCGAAATACCTTTAGAGAAGTTCATGGGTGACAAGAAGTTGTTTCTCCCCACATTCTACTCTTGCTTGTCTGCTAGGATATATCAACTGCACATAACTGTCAACGTTGCGTCGGTAGTTTTGAAACTTGTTTTGCCGATCCAGTTGTCGGTAGAGGATCGACAGGGGGTGACGCTAAACGATACGGAGAGGAGGGCGTCGGGATATAGCCCAGAGAGTTCTGGATTATTACCTTCATATCGTGAGTCTGAGAGAAGGCATTCAAGGCCGGAATAATGATAGGGATCAATGGGAATAATAGCGGAATAAAAGCGAGTTTCTTGAATTCTAAATACGACATAACAGGGCGTATGGATTGTCTCTATAAACTGCTAGATCATGACGTATCGAAGAATGAAGACTCCATGCCGCTCCATGATCCAGGCGTTAGCTCACTAACCAGTGATATTTCTCCACAAGTCGGGTAGGTGTGGATATCAGCGGCTTTATTAAGCGTACCCTAGACTTGAACAAAGTCAGGAACTTTGTGTAGATTATAGGACTGAGCGAGGCTCAGATAAAGAGCATTTAGAGTATATACTCAGTAAACTTCTACTTTCAAATATCGGGGGAGTTTGGTTTAACACCTGATCGTCGCAAATCAAGATCAGGAAAGGTTTTGCACTGGAAGAACGAAGGTGAAATGACGACGTCGAGAAACGATTTGTTTCACATGCCTCCATGTCGTGTTGAGAATTACAATCGCCGTTCCGTAACGTCCATTTTCTTAAGACTACTATAAAAGGGGGCTCAATAGTCACATGAGTTTTTGTTATGTAAAGCAGTAATTTAACTTGCTTCTCGTGATATGCTGATTTGGACGCAAATATTTCATTATCCTATCGTATCTCACCGTCAGTC
>JAAGWP010000469.1:0-15054 GCA_013266165.1 Fusarium graminum
ATTATAATGTCTTTAATTCCTGTAGAGTGAAAAATACCCTGCGAATAATTGCATCATAATTGCTAGGGTCCGAAACCACTTCGCCCTCTAGATACCCCGCCCGCCTCATTTCCCCAGAGCTTCAACCTTATCTTTTCGTCATACAAGTCAATCAACCACTCTGCAACGCGCAATCTTGTCAATATAGTCAGTTGCTCGCTGGTGAAGTCACTTCAGGATGTCGCTTGAAATAGAATCTTTGAGGGCAAAGTTCCCCGCTCTGAAGCAGAAGCAAGTATTTCTCGACAATGCTGGAGGCAGTCAGATTCTCGGGGCCGCAGTCGAGACGTAAGTTCATTGACAGGTTCTCTAGATTATTCTGACAAGAGTCTATAGTATAACAGACTATCTCCTTACGACCAATGTTCAGATGGGCGGATCATATGACGTCGCTAAAGTCGCCACAACCAAAGTGAATAAAGGCTATGAAGCCGGTGCGCGATATATCAATGCTCACCAAGACGAGATTGGTAAGCTCAACCCGTAACCTCCCCAATCAAGCAGAGACTTATCGAAGACTAGTCTACGGTGCCTCTTCGACACAACTTTTGCGCAATCTCGCACTCAGCCTCACTTTTGCTCCAGACGATGAGATTATCGTGTCGGCGATGGACCACGAGGCAAATATCGCCCCGTGGCTAGATCTGGCAGAGAGACAGGCACTGAATATCAAATGGTGGAGCCCAGAGCAAGGCATCGACCCCAAGCTGACGGCCGAGAGTCTCAAGCCGCTCCTGTCCGATAAAACTCGATTCGTTGCGTTTACACACTGCACGAACCTTCTCGGGTCGATCCACGACGTCAAAGCCATTGCAGCAGCAGCTCACGAGTACCCCAATGTTCTCGTTTGCGTTGATGGAGTCGCGTATGCTCCTCATCGACCGATCGACGTGAAGGATCTTGGCGTGGACTTTTACTGCCTCTCCTGGTACAAAGTTTTTGGACCTCATATTTCAATGCTGTACGGAAGTCGTGTTGCTCAAAAACAGCTCCGTCCTTTGGGCCACTATTTCAACGCGGCCGAGACCTTGGCAGACAAGCTTGGTTTCGCTGCTGGGAGCTACGAATTGATAGCCAGCATTGCTACAGTGGTTGACCACCTTGATGAACAAGGATGGGAGGAGGGAATCAAACAGGAAACCGAGCTTCAGAAATTGCTGCTCGATTATTTGAGCAAACGGAGCGATGCGACAATCTACGGTGAACCAGACTCTGATCCCAGCCGTCGGGTTCCCATAGTCAGTTTCACCATCGAAGGCTGGAACTCTCGATCTGTTGTGGCGGCTATCGAGGCAAATTCAACTCTTGGCTTGAAGCATGGCCACTTTTACTCCCATCGATTAGTCAGGGATATTTTTGACTTGGATACTACGGATGGCGTTGTGCGAGTAAGCATGGCACACTATAATACTCGTAAGTTTTTGGCGAATGTAGAGGTCGTCCATGCTAATTGTTATCAGGTAGTGAAATTGAAACGGTCATATCGACCTTGGAGAACGTCATTAAGAAACGATAAAGGAAATGAGTGACACGGTGACCAAATTAGATGAGGGAAAAGGAAATTTAGGCCGCGAGCTTTGGCCGACGTTCTTTTTATGTTGAATGACTCGAGACAATAACACAATGCTTTCCTTATTACTATTCTGGGTTGCATTTTACGTATACATTTCTTGTTTCAATGAGGAGACGCACTATGGGAACTCCAACAGACCCCTCATTAGGTCTCCATAGCAATAGCATTGCCAAAGACAGTCGTGTAGCAAAAGCGGTCTTCGACTATAAAAACGACAAGGTCATTTTCGATCAGGTCTACCCTTGAAGCTCGTATATATCACGCGCCCGTTACCTCTCCCACTCCGGGATCCCGTGTCCACACCGAGACATCCCATCCGAAGGGCACGGAGCCACTTACATAACCCTCAGTTTCTTCATCACTTCCCCCATGCATGCTTTTCCCGGGTGGAAAAAGATCCTCTGGCAGCTCGTCTTCTGCCATATTAAATGGGGAAGCAAGATGGTGGGCGAAGCTTATGTCGGCATTTACGGACGCCTCCACGATCGTGGGATATCGGATCTTGTCGGTGTTCCCCTTGAGTAACGTCAGCGGGTAGCACAGCATCTCCACCAATTCGTTCATCAAGTGATGAAGTTGTGTGTGGCCACTGGTGTCAACGAAAAGGTACGAATCGCCGGATGTACTCCCATCATAAGACTCAACACCTTTAGAAATGGTATCGGCAGACTTTGGTAAAAGCTCCCGCAGAATGCTCTGGTATTTGCACAATCGAGCGTGGAAGCTGCGAGCTATCCTGTCCTTGGTTGCGCAAAGGGAGAGGATCTCTATACATTTGGCCGATAGGATTGTGTCCCGTGGCTGGAAAGCGTTGGCGCCCCCGACGAGGCAGCGCTTGACTGAGGTGTAGCTCAGGGTCAAGAAAGTGATGTAGCATTGATAGCTGTGCATGTTAGCGCGGTATAGTTGATAAGGCTTTGTGTCTTACATGGTCAACCAGCAGTTCTTCACCACCGCCTTTTCATCGAAGATCAGCCCAAGAAGTCGGGCTGAACTGCGAGCGGCGCGGATACCTTCGATGATAGTAAACCTCGACTGCGAATCCTCATCCGGTGCCGCCTTCTCCGGACTGGCAAGTAAAGCCCGGGCCTTTAAAATAAGAGCAGACATGTGGAACAGGTGCATATAGAAGGCGACGCGGCGCTGGAACGGAGAGATACTCGAAGATTCCATCAGCGTCTCGAGACGCAAGCAAAAAGGAAGACTTGTCCGCCACAACTCAAGGTCACTGTGCATCTGCATCAGAATTACTGGGGACAATGTCCTGAAGGATGCGACTGTTTGAAGGATATTGGCCTTTAGGACTGTTATCTGTGCCATCTTCTGTTGAATCGTGTTCGTCACGGAATTTTCTGTGGAGTCAAATGCGCCATTGTCGATTTGATCTTTCGTTTCCTAAGTCCAGCTTTAGTGAGGCAAGTCTGACTGCTTTTCACCACCACTCACATGAATGCAGCGGGTTATCTCTGGGCTTGGGATGTGTCCAAGCGTGGCCGTAACCCAGCTACGTACGGTGATGAGCGCCCTGAATGTCTTTAAGTAACCCTGGAACTCGGTTTCCGAGAGACCTGGTGGCTTTTGCTCGATTCTCAGTCCACTTGAGGAGCCGAGAAGGATGCCCCAGTCTAAGTGAGAGGGCATCAGTATCGAGTGATTGAGATGTAGCAGATGACTCACCTGTGTATGAGACGGCCAAAGACGACTTGGCTATGACATTGTATATTCCCAGGCAGCAGCAGATCCGCATCGCACGTAGAGGTGACTTCTCCACGACGTGATCAAGAAACAGCCGAGCCTTTTGATAAAAGGGTGTACATATGGACCCGTTGCCGTTAGGAAGAGTCACCCTGTCATACTGGAAGCCCAGAGCACAAACAGCCAGTAGCTCACCATAGGCGACCTTCCTGTCGGCATTGTGATCCGATGATGATGATGTCTGAGAAGCTGACTCCGTTGCCAGAAACGTGTCGATGATGGAGTCAATGTCGGGCCTGGAGTAGATAGGAAACATGGTGCCGAGGTAGGAGAAATAGCAATTCACACCATCTCGTAGAGCCTGGACAGCCACATCCGATATTTCAGTAGAGAGGAGCTCACTCTCGAAGAGTAAGTTACAGTCGTATATCTGCTGACTCCACTCGATCCTTGCACTTGATGGGTCTGGAAGGGCAAGAGCAGCATTGTTCTCCTTCGCCTTGACAAACTCGAGCGCGGCGTCTATCCCGAACCCGTTGCGGATGCGCTCAAATAGAGCATTGGCTTCACTAGAAGGCTTGTCTTGAAGATATCGATACAGCGTAACGAATGACTCGACGTTTTCTTGCAGGGCCTGCTGTCTTTTGACAAGACCGTCCACCTTGGAGATCTCGACCGGATACACGCAATCACGGCCTCGCTGGTGGCAGACGTTACATTGTGGACGAACGCCATCGCAGCGGACCTTTTTGAGCTTGCAGGGCTGGCATGCTGAGACGACTCTGTTTTTACGCCTCGCGGGCGCCAGTTCGTTGACTAGAACATGTGGTAGTGCCTCCCCAGGGCCACTGGACGGCTGTGGTAGCAGTGGCCTCAGGCTAGCCGTGTAGCTTGTCCCTGACGTGCTCATGATTGTCGTGGATAAATCTAATCTTAATTTTGTTTTGGGTGCAGGCAATAATGCTGTGGCGAGTGGCGATAAGTGGGACTATGAGACACAGTATGGAATAGCTCACCTTCAAATCATGTGCTTGCTTATCTCATCATACAGTGGCTTATTAATGGTGTCTCTCGGGCCCGTGAAATTGGCAGTCATTTTGTATTCGACTGGTTCACTCAAATCGACTAACCAGGCCAGCATCTGTTATACCATGTTTTCAAATACAAGTGATTAAGTAATTGAGGCTGTCAAGAATCCGATGTTCTTGATATTCCAACTCGAAACCTTCTAGAGCTGCTTCCCTGCAACCTCAAACAGCACCTTTGCTTTCTCAAAGATATCATACTTATCCATAACCACATCCACCAAAGTCAAACCCTCTCCTGTTCGAAAACTGTCCAACCTGAGAACACACTCTAGATCCTTCCAGGTCTCGACAAGATATGATTTGACAGGGTAGCCCACTGGTGGCTTCCCAAAAAGATGAGGAACAGCGCTATAGTTCCAAGACGCGACGTTATTATACTCCTCATCCATGCCGTGGATGTATCTATCGTATGTGTAAGCAGAGTTGCTGATGATGAAGATAATCATGTTTGCCCACTTGCGTATGATGGTACTTAGTTCCTGTGCCGTCATTTGCAAACTCCCATCGCCTTCCAGAAGGATTGTATGGCCTCTTGATCCCTCGCTTGCTTTTGCTTGGGAAACGCCCAAGGCTGCAGGGAGCATGTGGCCGATTATCGTCTTCTTGGAGATGCTTGCCAAGGTGGATACAAAACTCGTCTTGATTGATGGATTCCTTGGGATTGAGATCTTGGGATGAATGAAGACGGAAGTTTCCCCATGAGGTGGTGTCTTGTTCCATCATCTTGCTCCTGTCGAGTGTTTGTATCATCTCCTCAACAACACCCTCTACGTCTGCTTCTTCGTCTTCAATATGATTCCGGCCAATAATAATCATATTTTCCCGCTCTGATAGGACAGTCCATCCAAGAGTTTGGGTATCAGAAAACTGACATCCAAAAGACAAGACCAGATCTGCCGATTTCACTGCAGACGTCAAGTCAACGGCACCAATAGACCCAGAGTAGACGCCAAAGTAGGTGGGTAACGAGCTATCTACCATACTGGCCCCTGAAGGCAGCGATACAATCGGCATGCCTGATAGACGTGCCAATTCGTTGATCCTTTGCCTCGCAATTTCGATACCTTCACCGCGATCGACCAGTATCAACGGACGTTGGGCGGCATACAGCTTTTGTAGAAGCTTTCGGACTTTTTCGTTCGTGTCCTTGAGCTTAAATCTATCCTTAGATGATGCGTCTTGACTGAAATGCTTCTCTAGTGCCTGCGCTGGCACAGCTGTATCCACGGCATCTGATTACTCGACTAAAGTTTGACCTTATATATATCCCTTTGGATAGATCAGGGTTACAAGATAAAAAAAACACATTAAGTTTGCCACAGTAGAGCACCATAGACGATACCCTCAAATACAGTTTTTTCTTTCAATATCGTCACAGCAATAGATATTATACTTTGACTTTAACCCTTCAGTTATTAAGAATATAAATCGTCAGATTAGCGTAGAAAAGCTTGATTCAATGACTACCAATGGCTCAAAGTCAAGCACAACATTCAGTAAAACATAATTTAAAACACGTTAAGTTCCCTTGAAGAGAGCCACGGCATCTGACGGCGGTTCGATATACACGGGACGACTTTGACGTAGGGCTTGTGAAAGGACCCAATCGACCTGTTCTGACGCTTGTTCTGGCCTGACGCTTGCAAGGTTAAGTTGTGCAACAGTGAATGTCTCCGCAGTCTCACGATACACTGCAATTCTTGAATCAGCCAGCGTATGATGAATATGTCGGTGTGGCTTCTTTCCTCCGATTGACGCAGCCGAGGCATTTCTTGCTTTTTGCGACGGGCTTCCGACGATGTGAACGATGGGCAAATACTCAGCATAGCTTCCAGCAATGGCATTGGCTGCACTAAGCTCCCTAACGCCGTACGTGGTCATCAGTGCTCCCAGACCTATCCTCAATCGATGACGCTGAGATCGAGCGTAGCCATCTGCTGCGTACCCTGCGTTCAATTCATTGCAGCGCCCGACGAATTGTAGTCCTGACCGTGGGAGGTGATCAAGAGCTTTAAGAGTGAAGTCGCCGGGAACGCCGCAGACATGTCTTGTGCCAGCCTGTCGCAAGCGTGTGGATAGATAAGACGCCAACGGGATGTTTCTTTTGGGCATAATGTTTTAAGAGATATCGTCCAAGACTAAGATCATATTAGGGAAGCGAGTACCAAATTTCCAGTAGACCTTAGATGTGTCGAGTGATTTGTAATATGCCGTCAGCCCTATTTCCTCACCCATTGGCTATCTGTTATTTAGATCAGTCTAACTCTAGACCTCATGCCTCGAATACACATTTTCTTGCTTTTTATATCAACAGAATTGAAAGCTTAATAAGTACCCCTGTCATTCTACGTGCATCTTGCTTTACTATACCGACAGCAAGACTCGCCGCACAAACATTGCTTGTCAAGTCCACGCCAATAGCTTCCAGAATAATCCACTGTGATCTCCATACCTGCTTCAATTCCTTTACTCACAAGAAGGACATGTTGCGTCCCAATCCACGTGAACTTCTCGAACTGAGCGTTTGGCTTACAACTGTGATTTACAAACCTAGTGAAATTTCCTTGCCTTCTTTGGCAAATCTGGTATCTTTTCCCACTAACTTCATTATCAAGGACATCTTGGTTCTCGATGCCTTTCGTCACGAGACCTAGAAATTCACCGATGGCGACGCCCCTTTCGAAAGGGATCAGAGCTTGAAGTCCGTTGTTGCGTCCGTTAGATGTTCGAAAGACCTGCACGGCGCTTGGAAGCCTTTGACCACCAAAGAGACTCGGAAAGCACTTGCAGGCATTCACGGCGGCTTCATTGGATTGTGTTTGTCCGCATATATCACAAGTAATGCTACTGGCGATGCACACGGCAGCATTTGGCGGAGGCATCCAACGAGGATCATCAGCTCCCCAGGCTGTAGTATCGAGTGCAGACTCGTCGATATGTTCGAACGAAAATTGAGGGTCCCACTTCAGATATGTGGCTCGAAGTGGGAGAGGATCTGAACTATCTTGATGCACCACCCAGTCGTGGGGATGACCAGTAAATGTCCTCTGCGTCGATTCACCGACGATGGCTAAAAGCTGGCGCCAGTTTGGATGCAGAGTATCTGCAGCGACCTCAATCTGTAGTCGTAGCGCCCGGGCTCGGTAGAACTTGTCTACATCGAAGCCAATGCGGTATTTGCAGAGACGATACAATCCCATACCGGAGAATATCAACGCAGCCCAGCCCAAAGCGTCCTTGATCTCTTTGTAGCCACGCCAAATGGCCATCTTATTTCGAAGCTCTTTTTCGGACCAGCCAAAGTCGATACAAGCCTCGGCTAGTGCCCTCATGCGACTCTTGGTAGAGGAAAGTTCTGGGTTTGTGTTGCCGAGGTGTTTCACATGAGAGTCAAAGAGTTCTACCCAGCGAGCCTGGACGATCACCTCGATGGATCGACAAGTGCGGCTGGCTTGTGTAACTCGGCGGCAGAAGATATTGTTTTGGCTGAAGGACTCCACAGTATCTTCTGTTTGACCTTGTGTTCCCCGCGCCACTGCTAAGCTTGTTAATGACAGATCATGATGCGGCTTGGTGGGAGCGACAAGGTTCACCTGTTCAGTCAGGACAAGAGGTTCAAGAATTAGGCCGGAATGTATCTGCTCCCAGATACCTATAATGAACTTGCCAAGAGACGACTCTTGAACGCGAAAGACGCCATCGGGATTGGGTTTAGTTCTTTTGGGAAAGTTATCTAGCTTGACCTGCATCTGGCGACGACTCGAGCTGTCGTCGTCAATAGAGGGCGGATCGCTCGATAAAGACAGCCGCAGTCCACCCTTGCGTTTGCGCGAGACTGGATCTGTATTTGTGGGATTTTCTGTCACGGCGACATCTTCATCGCGGCCGTGGTCGGAGCCAGGCTGGGTCTGAGTTGGTGAGGGCTCACAAAGGCCACTTGGCGGAACCACCGCCGATTCGGCATTCAAGGTGATATTATGACTGATGGAAATTCGATGCTGCGAGAAATTAGTCCAGGATCGACCTGTTGTTGCAAGGAAATTTACTGAAAAGAGAAATCCTTCCCCACGACGCTGCCTATTGGTCTCATAAGTGCCGCTGTCATCATCGGCACTATCCCCGTCCTGGATAAAGGCTCGCAGACAGAGCACGGGGTTGCCAAACTGATGCAGTCGAGTGTTTGCTAGCGCCTCCTTCAATTTGTCAAAAAGGTCGGTCTGCAGACTTTGTTGTAGATGATGCATATTGCCGGACAATGTTGAAAGACCGTGATGTACTTGAGGAGAGAAAGAAGCTTTTTTTCTGCCTGGGCAGAATAGTGTGTTTTGTACGGATACATGCCAGTCCCCCTCTCGGCCCGGGAGCTAAAACAAACTGGCCATGTCGTCATCAAAATGAAACGCTCATAAATTGCAGTCATCCAATGTCTTCAGTGTTGCTGGGGTAGGGCCATCGGAGCTTTATCCGACGGTGTTGATTGGGTCGTTTCAGACTCACAGGGGCCCTCGCTTTGTGAATACGCAATACGACAGATCGTATGCGAGGTGCAGCGGAAGATTGCGGGTAAAGACATAGACCTATAGCGATAGAGACTCAAGTATCCCAGAGAAATAACAAAATGGTCCCGAACAAATTTGGCCACATGTCTTTGTGAATCCTCTCGCCGAGACCAATTACCATGAAACAAATGGATGAGGATTAACCCTGTGACTGTGAGGAACTTTATACCGTGACGCCATTGGCCATGGCTCAACAGCGCGATTACAAAGCAGCGACCAACACATTTCATCTTCTTGTCGCGGATGCCATTTTCTTCTGTTGCACAAAAAACTCATTCATATTGTTATTATCTGAAATAACCGTTGTTAAAGATGAAGCCAAGATCCATGAGTCAGCAAATTTTGAAGCCTGGCGTCGACTATACCAGATGTCAAGCTGAATTCGACCTTCAGATGGCACTACTGAAAGACGATATTAAAAAGCGATTTGGGTGGACTTGCGACGAACAAAAAGGACAAGCGGGTCAATGTTATCCATGGAATTCAGGCCTCGTCGGTATGTTCATCCTTGTTTCGAGAGACTTTTACTCAGTGTCATTCCAGAATCAAGCGTCGATCTAAAGGCGGGATTGGGAGCCAGAGTATGACACGGAGCAAGATTTGGGGCAAAGCAACAGTTCACCGGAGTTTGAGATTTCAATTCACAAAGAGATTATGGGTTCATTATGTTTTTCAATTTTTATAAGCAAGCAAGCAAGCAATCGAGTAGACAAGACAAAAGAATGACGTGGCATTTCAACATCTCTGTGGTATGCAACTGCAAGATTGGTAGTGCAACTAGTCCAAGCAATATGATACACCTGATTCCCCTCAACTGGTGTGTACCATAAAGATCAGGTAAAGCCTGGAGGCGGTGATGACTCTTGTCCATAGCCACATCAAGTAAAATTCTGCCTGGGCAGAAAAGACGGAACGCTCCACTAGATCCGGAGCACTAAACGTGGACGCCACTCGGATAGTTCGTGTCCAAGTATAAGAATCCATGCAGTCATCAAATCTGAGCAAGTTTATATAAAGAAAAGGGGCATCTTCCTCGCTATCTCTCGTTAAACCTCATCGCTCGCTTACCCATCCAGCATTCAAGAGTTTTTATTTTCTTCTCCACCAATATGTCTCGCGACATGGAGCCCGACGTCTCCTCTGGTGATCCAGAACTCAACCGCGAAAACACAAACCTCTCGTACTCCTATGAAAACAGACGTGGATGGCAACGCTGGCGGATATTTCATCCTGGTCGAGGAATGTACCACGACGTCAAGCGAAGATTGCCGTACTACTGGAGTGACATTACCGATGCCTTTACCTACCGGACTGTTGCTAGCACAATCCGGATGTACTTTGTCAAGTACGTAATCTGCCACGCGAGAGCAGTGATACTGACGCTCTTATCAGCCTTCTCCCTGCCATAGCCTATACCCTCGACATGTATCGCCGAACTGGACAATTCTTTGGCATCAACGAAGCCCTGTTCTCTTCTGCCTTGGCAGCCATTGTCTTCAGTCTATTCAGTGCCCAGCCTCTCACTATCGTTGGCGTCACCGGTCTTATCTCCCTGTTCAACTTCACCATCTACGATATTGTCAGCATGTACGATGTCTCTATATACCCCCAGTTTATAGCATGGACGGGAATCTGGGCGGCTATCTTTCATTGGCTTGCTGCTCTTTTTAACACGTGTGATTACATGCGTTACGTCACAGACTTTTCCAGTGAAGCTTTTGGGATGTATGTTGGGATTATCTACATCAGTAAGTCCAATTGATCACTTATACCGTATTTGGGCGCTGATACCTGATGGCCAGTCAAGGGAATTGAAGAGCTTGTCAACGAATTTGATCAGTCTGGGCTTGCAGCGGGATACTTGGCTTGCATCATTGCTATTCTCTATTTCGGGACTGTGTACACTCTTGAGAAGCTAGGATCCAGTACAATATGGAGTCCGGGAAGTCGCTTGATCCTCGCTGATTATGCCTATGTGGTAAATTCTCACGCAACTGTTCCCTGGCTAGGCAGCTAATGGCTTACTAGTTCGGTACACTCTTCTGGGTTGGCTTCTCACATTTCCCCGGTAACCTAACGTCAACACATATCGAGAGGGTACCTATCACCAAGGCTTTCCACCCAACTCAGCCAAGAAGTTGGCTCATTGACTTTTGGAACTTGGACGTACAATGGATCTTCGTCGCCCTCCCGTTTGGCTTTCTGACCATGCTTTTGTTCTACTATGATCACGTATGTCACCACCCGCCTGCTCCATATCTTTCGCTGAACCGTGAACAGAATGTCAGCAGCATCACGGCCCAAGCCAGACAGTATCCGCTCAAGAAGCCTGGCGGCTTTCATTGGGATTTTTTCCTCCTAGGGTGCACCACTTTCGTTTCGGGCATCCTGGGACTTCCTATGCCTAATGGTCTTGTGCCGCAAGTACGTCACTTCCACGATTCTCAAGTAAACATCATTGACTGTCGAATCAGGCACCTGTTCACACGGATTCACTTACAATCTACGAAACTGAATTGCAAATTGTCTCAACCTCGGAAGGAGAAGGTACCGAGATACGCCGGCCTGTCACCAGGGCCACAGCTGTAGTCGAGCAGCGTGTATCGCATTTCCTCATGGGGTTGGGACTTATTGGAACCATGACAGGCCCATTGTTGGTAGTGCTGCACCTCATGCCAGCGGCTGTCTTTGCTGGTGTGTTTTTTGTCGTTGGTGTAAGTATCTTATGAATACCTAAGCTCCCTATAGTTCATAGCGCCACCCATGGAATTGCTAATTTTCCTTGACAGTGGGGATCAATCGAATCCAACGGCGTACTCCAGAAAGCAATCTACCTGCAGTCCGAGAAGCGTTTCATACAGCGCGACGAGCCTCTGCTTCATGTCAAACGACGCAAGATTATTCTTTATATAGGACTCCAACTCTTTGGTGTCGCCGCATGCGTGGCCGTGTCGCATACCATCGCGGCTATTGGATTTCCCGTTCTGATCATTCTGCTGATCCCTCTGAGAATTTTACTCGTACCTCGGTGGTTTTCGCCTCGGGAACTTGAGATCCTCGATGACTTTACAGCGAATAACAAGACGGTACTGGCTAGTCTGGGTGGAAAGCCTGCGTTACATAAGAGTTCGAAAGAAGAAGACCTGGATGTACATGGTGTGGCTCGACAACGGGCGGGAAGTATCCACTGGTAACGCGCTTTTCTCTTCAATTTCATTGATGATAGGATTCCAAGGATATCACATATACCTCTAGTTAAGTTGGTGACGTAGATGAATTAAGGTATACTCAGTTAGCCCAGTATACACTATAAGAAGGCAGCAGCCAATTTATGAATACTGACTGCCTACCAAGATTTGGATGCATCGCGCAGATGGCTAACCAACATCTATACACTGCCGAGTTTAGTTGGCATATTCACCAGACCACCTTCTTAGGAAATGTGTTTTACATTAGCCCTCGCGAGCTTCATTATATATCCCACTAATCTGTCCTTGGTGTACAAACAGCCTCATCCCACAAGTGCCTTACAAATCCACTCTTTTGTTCCACGACAGGCCATACCACCTTTGACAATATTGCCTTTGCTTCTGGCCACTCATAGACCCCCATGAGTTTCGCCTGCTTTCTCAAAGCAGTTTGGAAAAATTGCGTGGCTGACAACAGTCTTCTGTCCTTTTCCTCCTTGAGATATACTTGAGAACCCACCAAGCCAACTAATAATTGCCAGAGAATGAATTCATCATTTCTGAGCTTTGTTTCATCCGACAGAGTTATGGCCACGTCGTGCTGAAAAAGTGTGACGGTGTACTTGTGAATCCGTCTTTGCACAGGCTCGAGCGCGCCGAGAACGAGCTGCATATAAAGAATCGAGGCGATGACCAGTCCACACCATGGTCCGGTAAATGACGTCGGCTTTGTTTTTGAGTCTTCGGGGTTATCTTCCATAGATATCGATCGCGCATGTGCCATAACATAATCCCCCAATATTTTCGACGCCGGCCCTCGCCTCCAGAAACCGTGGAAAGTCTTTTCCGAGAACTCGTCTTGCTGGTTGAGATAGACATCGTCTAGACCTGCTGTGAATTCGCGAAGCGTTTCGATGATGCCGTGCACATCAGCGTGGCCTAATTTTGCGCCGTGAGGCAAAGGACTGAAGAAATAAGGGAAGAGGCGGATGGCTTGGAGTTTAAGCGCGAGAGACTCTGTTCCCTCTTTTTGATGCCATAAATGTGACATTTCAACAATCTTTGTTCCTGGAAGGGCATCAAGACTGCTTCCCCATCCTTCCACGCGGACTACGCCGCCGAGCAGGCTCTTGAGACCGCAGAGATAGCTATATGACCTATGTGTTGTTGTCAGTATGGAACAGATGCATCTGTATACAACGGGACTGTACATTATAAAATACCGGTTGGCAAGCTCCTGATCTGTGGAGCGACCGTTCGGACCTGGGGCTGATTCGTCGTGGCCAGTATCGATGAGGGCTAATATGCCACTGACATGAGTCTCAGCTGGTAGAAATTCACCTTGACAGATCTGTAAATTAGTGAGCTTGACATTCCATCATCGATGTACGTAAAGAGATACCTCTGTGAAAGCCAACGTGGCCATTTGACGTATTATCTCTGCCTTGAGCTTGCTGTCTCTGGATGCGATCCATTGATTGATCATTCGCATGACTTCGACTTTGTGAAATAGAAAAGTGGGTTCGAATAAGGCAAGGTCACCATACTGGAACGAGAAATGCATCCCAGCTAAAAGAATGGCGCTCCGTAAGGCGCCAGGATCGTCTACTAAAGTTGTCAAGCTGCACAAGTAAGTCAGTCGTGTACGATGGAGAGAATAGAGACAGCACGCACCAGTCCGGACCGGGCATCTTGAAATTGTTTTCCGACTCAAAGACTGATCGACGGTCAGCACTGACTCGGTTTTTGGGTGGAAGAGAAGCTCATACAATATTGGAACAGCTCGTGCGACCTTAGAGGCATATTGATGCCCATCTTGTTGAAGCCTGTGTCGCGATTCAAGAAGCTCAACCGTAGGGGTACGGTGGTGACACGATTCGCCGACACCAACTCCCGCGACGTCGCTCCCACCTCCCACGGCGTCTGGTCCCAGGGCTGAACATCCTTCTGCTGGGCCCTGCGTTCGCGTAGAGGAATCTTGACGGGCGCGTATACACAGACCCTATCACCCTTGACACAGCTGGAGCTACATGTGAATGTTTAGTAATCAGGGCAGCGAGCAAGACAAGGACAGCGGATAACTGTACCATTGCGGCCGCTGTTCGTCGCAGCGTTTACGGCGGTTGCGGCAATTTGAGCAGCCCGTCCTACTGCGCGTGTGAAACTGGCGGACGCGAGAAGCCTTTTCCTTGTTAGTCAGCGATTCGCATGCTTTGTCTTGTTGGGGCATGTTCGAGCTGTTGGTTTCACGTTGTGGCCTGCGTTTGAGGTGGAGGAAACGGTTCGAGGTGGTGAAGGATGACCAATGGACATGTCAGCGCTAGTCATGCTTTGGCGTGCAAGCATCTGACTCAGCAGGAACTGGCCAATCATAGCATATACCCCTTTCAAGAGCTGAAGGGTAATCTTAATCGAGCCCTTGTTGTTTGTGGCAGTTGAGGCGATGGACAGTGGATGTTAAATATGACAGAATAGTTGGTGACCCATATAAAAGATTCCAAGCCGAATAGTCGATAGACATGCGTGTCTCTATTTCACAGCCCCTTGTCCGTAGTGTCTTTTAGTATATGACATGACGATTTTGTATACTACACACGGTCGCTCACAAACATCTTACATATTACGGACTGTTTCTCGTCAGTTATTTTGGCATGAGCATGTTTTTTCCAAATTGTTCGTTTCAAGTAAACATCTGGATCCATTTATGGATATCAGGTGACCTCTTTTGCAGAATGGCAGGGAGCTGTCAGCCCTGTAGCGATCCGCTAGTTTCTCTTGGGCCAGGTTAGACCAGGGGAGATATTGTTAATCCCGTCGAGGTACAGACAGTCACATGTGAATATCCTTTCCCAACAAAATCCCCCAACTGTCCGTACTCACTTGAGCATGTCCAAATACAAAGACATTCACCC
>JAAGWP010000470.1:0-24057 GCA_013266165.1 Fusarium graminum
CATTCCTCGACGAAAAAAAGTATATATGGATAGATTACCGGTGATTCTCAAGGCAGAACTTGACTCAATGTCAGACTATGATTTGGTACTGCCTCGAGACCCTCCCTCCAGCCCCCACTACACCATGCCATTTGTTACTGATGGCCGTTACCCCCCTGTTCCTGGCGTCACTCTCGACGATGTTTCAAGCGAGGAGAGGTCGAGTGCAATTGACTTCATCAACCGGCATAACTTCATTTTCGAGGAGTTCAACCACAAAAAGATGATCAACACATTCCTGCCAGATGCTGTAGTCTATCACACTCACGGCATTGTCCGCGGCCACGAAAATATGAAGGAGTTCTTGGAGAATACATACGGGTTCTTCATTCCAGGAGTTTCCCGGCATGCAACCAACCATGTTGTGGACCGCGACGAAAATGAAGGTGTCATTGTCCGATACCAAGAATGCCTCATACGATATGGCTGGCATGGCGATGAAATCAGTGCCATCAATGGAAACGATACAGTCAGACAGGACGGGCTTCCAGCGATCTGGTGGATCGGTAGAATTCATGATCGATTGAGAATGACGCCTGACGGCTGGAAGATATTGGAACGTCATCTGGGAGCACCTTTCAGAGACGGCCGACTTGATCTTGACAAGGCCCCCGAACTTAAGTGAGAGGAATAGCTATGAGGATGTGTGGATGCTATCGGCACCAATGACTTTCCATACTGCCAGGTAGATATTTGGGAGACTGAACAACTGAATAAGAGACCGACCGTAGCGTCTTTATTTGGGAACACGAATGTACAACTCAAGAACAAATCTTATTCTCTGACTATGGTTCAGGCTCTGATCCCATTCCATATTCACTTTCCTCTAGGAGGGGGCATTGGGAGCCCTGTTTTCCCCGGATCATCCGCAGGGTTCCTGTCCTTTTCTTTCTTGTCCCGAACCGTCGATAATCCGTAGACTGCAATGAGAAGGAGCATAGATCCACCAGCAATACTACCGACGATCATGTGTTAGCCCGTGCATAGGAAACGTAGACGGTTGGAAAGATGTAGACAAAAGCACTTGTTACTTACATCATCGTTGTATTGTCTTTGGCAGTCCTTCGGGTCCTGAACTCGGCAGGATCATCTCCGCCTGCCCTGCCATCCCGAGGATCTTTCTTTGTACCGTAATCCGCTGGATCATCCTTTCCTAGTACGCCGTACGGCCTTGTCTGATTGCACAATGAAAATCTGGGTCCCGATAGCCGCAACAGGCGCAGCGTTCGAAGGTGCGACATGCGATTTAGCATCATGATAAAATGATCGATCTATAGAAAATGTTGAAAGTTATTATAGCAGATGAGAAAATTATTCTTCGCTGAGTTGATTTCATGTCCTATTAAATAGTCCATGTGTATGTCGCCTGGATGAGTAAGTATGTCGTGGTTATGACGTGAAACGTCATTCAAGCCGCTGATGCTAGTTTTGAAGTTATGTGGTTATTATGACAACTTCGCACAATGAAACTCTCTACCTATGACTCGTACCTCATTGCATGGATAGATCAAAGAAAATGACGCCCAACGCGGTCAAATCCCGATCCGAGCGTAGAGCTATTACGATGTTACAGAATTCCATTGCTCGGAACAAAGTAGATCGAAGGTCAGCTAACTAACCAGGATCTAGTCTATATCGTGCCTAAAACTAATATATTCGCCTAGCAAAGTCCTTCCCCCAACAGTATTCAGCGGGGTAAGCGCGACATCAATCAAGTATCTACGCTCGTACGGCCTCGGCGGTAGGTATACTGACCAGATCGCCACGTACACTATGGCCAATGTTTGGACCCCGATCACATCGATGATTTGGCATATGTTGAGACTGGTGGGTGTGAGAAGAAAGGTTGCTGCTCACGGAATGAAGCGGGAGTGAGCACTATTAATGAATCGGTTAACGCACCGTTGACTTCCGTATATCTCATAATGGTAGTGATGACGGTAAGAGAGGCTGATGCATCTGAAGTTGGAATAGTTGTTTCTTTACTTTGCAAACCTAGAGACGTATGATTCTCACCGTCACTCATCCATGCCCTCTTCTTTTTCATTGTAGTGGTAGCAGATATGACAATTGTGTCATTAAGGCACAGTTCGCCGTAGTCATTCACATGAAAATCTAGCTACTTGCTGACTACGACGATGGAAATGTGGTTCTTTCAATAAGAACAGGTTCAATGACCTCTTGGCCCCCATTGACATGGAACTTGGAATGACTATACCCCAGTTTGGATACCTAAGTATAGTCGTCCAAACCAGGGTGTCATGAAAACTTGGGAGGATGGACTCGGTGTAGCCTCTATTATGTCATTCTAAGTAGGGGCTTTAGTCTTTCAGAAGAGGATGAATATAAAGCAGCTACCGCGGAGCGTCAAGTCTGCCGGCCTCGTAGATCGCGAACATCATTTCTCACCTGAAAGAGAGTGTTTCTAATATAAGGAATAAGAATAAGCTCCAGGCTTCCAAGATTCTAATGGTTTTGGTTCAGTGATATGTGCTATGATAATTATGTGACTTAAGGCAGGACAGAGAGAGTTGACGTCTCTGTTTTACGAGTAGGAGTAGTCCGAATATAACCGCGAATTCGTAAATCAGGGACGAGCTTTATCGTCACGTTGAAAACAAGTTACCTTCAAATCTGTTGTGAGTGACTAGCAACAGAAGAAACTTGAAGTGTTCAGTCATTATCTTCAACTATGAAGGACAAAGATAACTATGTTTGACAGTATATAAAGTGTTATTGTATTCCACCCTCCATCACAAAGTCGAAACAGATCTGACAAAATATCACACGACCGCTGTGACTTTGACAGCTGTCGTGCACCGCACCATACATACGGTGCACAAAACCTTGTTAGCCCTAAATACTAATTGGTTAAGCATTCTCGTTCTCTATGCTACTGTGAGGAAAGTGCTTGTACCGCGATTTATGAAGGATTCAGCTGGCGCTAGTCTGGACGCTACGTGCTTGTACGTGCCATCAGTTTCAGATGCCCATCTCAACACCAGCGTACCCGTCTACTTCAACTTAAATTCGAAGTCGCGTGTCTAGTTACAATTTTGGGAAGGGAGGCAGCAAGTACTACTACTAATGGCTTTAGATCCTGCTGTTATACCAGTATGTAACTTGAATATGGGGAATGCACTCCACTAAGGCCTAGCTGAAATTTAATGTGATTATTACTCGCCTTTGAGCTGACCTTATTCAGTATCTCTTCGGAAATCTCAACGTTACAAGACAAAAAAGCACATTCCGCTTGTCATATTAGGTCATTAGAGACGATACCCTAAAATACGGTTTTTCTTTCAACATCGTCACAGTGATTGTGAATGGTCCATTTTTTCAACGATGTGGTGAACACGGAATACTTGCCTGCTATAAATTGTGATTTGACAAACTGACCCCGTGAAACTGCGTCATTGAGATAGCCGATCCCAATCAAGGCTTGAACTCCCTTCCTAGCGCCACGTACATCAAAAGTCATGTCCAATCCACCCTCGAAGCTTCTCGTTGACGGACATGATTATTGACAGTCGCGTGATTTTGACTGAAGGTATTCATCTCTTGATTGGATCTCGCGAAATTGACCCAACGTCTCCCTATCATTGACTTCATCCGTCAAGTAAATTCTTCCCTGCCCCGAGCCCACCCAATCCTGCCAGTAAGACCATGCACCCCAACTATGAGCTGCCATTTCGTTTAAGATGTTGTGATGATCTTGTGGCTGGCCTAAATCGAAGTTACATTGTAAGGTGGTCGGTGTTTGGCTCATCATCTGCCGAATAGCCGATAGGAATGCTTCACCTACTGTAAAGAGTTGAGTATACGCCATAAGCAGTCTGATAGGTGGGGTAGAATGATCGCCTTCTGGTGGAGTTACCAGTTTTCTTGCCATACACTCGCTCCACGCCTCATGTCGAGCAATCCTATGGTGAACCCACGTGTTGAAAGCTTGTGTGCAAATGCCGGCATGAGGACCCGAATCTAGCAGCAAAATGAAAGCTTCAGCAGGAATACCTGTATCAGCCACTGCGAGCGAGTCGAGTAGCCAACAACTAAGCTCAGGGACAAACCACTCGCGTTCTGTCGACACCCGAGACATACTGGTTTCATCCATGAGAGCACCCACGACGTCATCCGCGCAGTTGTCGAGGTACGCTATGAAGCAATGGGCAACGTTGACATGGCGCTGAACTTGAAGTTGAGAGTTTTCCTTCAGAAAAGGAACCAACCCAAAAGCGTGTAGAGATGCGTTGTTTACCGCTGGATAGTTCTCATGGAGAGTTATGTTACGTATATGAACTCGTCGGTGATGAGGCAGCGTAGCAAGAAAGCGAATAGCCACGGCGGCGGCAGAGAATCTTGGCTTTTCGCGGCAACGGAATGAGAAATTCACCGAAGGATGATCGGCTTCTTCCATATGTCGGCTCGGTGGAAAGTCCTCGCGAACTTCCGCGTAGAAATGGATATCATAGTGCCACGAATCGGGCAGTTTCCACACGAACTCAGGGACATCAAGCAAAGTCAAGACATGTGCAACTTGGGATCGAGAGGGAATGGCCCAATAGTCGAATTCAAGATGGAAGAACTCTTCTGCCGGAAACTCGTCAACCCAATGGGGCAAACAGGCGTAGACGCGGTTGGCAAATTCTGCTGGGTTCTTGTCTGCGATGAGCCGCAAGCAAGGAGAAAGGCATCGGTAGATTTCTCCAGAGCTAAGGTTCCAGCGTTTGTAAAAACCATCACATATGTCCAAGCCCCTGCTTCTGGTACCTCCAGGCTCATACTCATATATAAAGTCAAGCCACAAGCGATCAACATTTTGATAGCCAGGATACCGGTAGCTCGTTAGAGCGTCTGCGGACTCAGAAATTACATCTTTATAGAATTGCTGCACAAACTCGCACCGAGGTGGTCGTACATGTTCTGAGGAGGTGACATTGTTTGAAGCAGTTGGGAGATGCTCGCCGGTGTGCCAAGTGCGGAAATGATGGTCTCGTTCTTTTTCAAGTTTTGATCTGAAAGTTGGGAAGTCCTTATCTAGCTGAGTGTGCATTTCCGGAGTGATGAGATGTGCAAGATGCAGCACAAGGTCTTGCTGCAGGATGTTATAGTATGTCGCCGCAAGATTGAAGCAGCACGCCAGACTGCGCCAGTCATCGCGAAAGAGAGTTGAGAAATGGATTGTGTTGACGGCTAAGGGCAGATTTTTGCACGCGTTGGCGATCGAGCGACAAGTGTAGAAAAGAGAAAGGTCGATCGGGCTGTCGTCGGCGTTCCTCAGCTTGTCTGATTTGCCGTCGTAGACATAACCACCTTGGACCTTGAAGCAGTAACCAAAGATTTGCTGCCTGACCTCCAGAGGGAGACTCGTGATATCAGTCTTGGTAGACATGTTGTTGTCGGCGGGTGGTGTATCGGTGAAAGAAGGGAGTGAAAAGCAGGTCATGACTAGAGGCGGGGTCTTAAGTAATAAAGAGCATCAAATAAAATTTAGAATTCAGAGTTGTACGTTATGAGTCAGCGATAGGCAACCAATCTGGCAGCCAATCAAATCAAATTATCACACCAGACGCAAAGTATCACCAGGATAAAGTCTACGAGAAGGGACAATTAGTTTGGCCGGCGCGGGAGCCTTTTATATTTTTTTTGTTTTTGACTTTAAACAAATGCCCAAGTCTTCCTTATGTGTTTGTATTCTCAACTGTGATATTGACCTCTCCCAGGCAGGTCAAAAACTCTTAATTCTCAATCCAATAGAAATCGCAGCATGTGATTGAACTTTAACCATGAACACGTATACTACACTGGCGGTCAGTCTGGTGTCTCAACAGAAGGAGCTTACTTACTCACTCTCACAGCAGCTTTCCCAACTGCTGTTTTTTCCTCCTTCAAATCTCACCAAATTCCGACATCAGCCTACAACAGCAAAGGTCAGCATGATGATCAAGCAAGGCGGGCCCAACACATGGCGTACATACTAGCCGACCGACCTTCGTAACTGACCACAAAGATTAGCTTTGATTACTAAAGCGGATTGGAGTCACATACCCACCTGTCAGTCAACAAAGCCTTCGGTCAATCCATCAAAAAGCCGAGACTCTAACACAAGTCAGTCACACGCCCAACATCCAACCCGGGTAAGAACACACGCGTCACCAGGCACATCAAGCCACTCCGAAGAGGGAGTTAGTACAAGCGAAACAAGGAAAACAGATCATATGCCTACAGTCAGTCAAACGACCCCTAATCCCTCTGACTGGTTAGCATTTTCTGAAGGCGGCTGATGAAGGTGACATACTTACTCCTCAACGTACAACGCTAACCCCTCATAGCGACAAGGCAAAATGGATCATGCTGCAAATTAAGTAAGAGATGGCGAAACGATAACGGTATCAATCCTGACTCACTCGAAATAAAGACCCTGGGGTCCGGTCAGCCCTATGACAACAGGGTACTGTGCCATGGAGATATCCATAAAGCTATTGAAAAATGCCGAGATACCCATAAGCTAGATAGGCTAAGACAGGAAGCCAAAGGCCTGATGAGGTCTGTTGAGTGGGATTTTCATGGTTTGAGACCTATATTATTAACATTCTAGTATATATAAGATAGATAGGAGTCATAATACTTACCACTTCGAGATGACCTTAGCTTGGTTAGGTTAATTGCCTTTGGTTGTGAGCTCTTATTGCTCTATTGGTTACAGTATGTCAAGTCTGGTCTTCGAAAATCCCGTCATCAAGGGCTTGATCAGGAGCTTGAGACACTTAGAAGTCTTGAGAAGAGGCTCCTAGAAGGGGGTCCATCATTCGACAAAGAGGATAGCTTCCTCGCGACAGTGAAGTCGCTTCAATTCCAAGTTAGCTTGTTAGATATAGATAGAGTTTACACAAACTTACTCCTGCAAGCCCTGGATGGACGCCTTGGAAGATCAGGCCCAGTGGGCGCACGAGATCCTGAGCAGTAAGACTGCTACATAATCTAGAAAGGGGAAGATTAGCCAGTCGGTTAACGTATGAAAACCAAAAGGGTATTGAAGACCATTCCGACCATGATCTTGCGGGGTCTGATCGTACGACTGTCCAAGACAGCCTGGTTGGGGTGGCCCAGAGACACTCCAGCAGAAGGGGATGAAGAAGTGACTTACCGACCACGATTGCGCGCGCGCGACTGCCGAAGGCAGCTAAGTTAGTGGCAAGCTGAGAGAGAAGATGAAGCGGAAGCAGGCGGAGAGACGACTTACCGACCACGATTTCCGGCGTACGGCGTTGGGGAGGGGGACTGCTGGCACGCGAGAGTTAGAACAAACGCCGAAAGATAATGATGATTTTAAACCCACGGATGAAAAATGGGAGTTAAAGTCTGTTCAGCATGGTTAGTAAACGATGAATGTCGATCAGGGAGTGCATGGGGAGGTAGATGCGAGTATGTATCAGTCTGGTATAATGTAGTGACTGGAATTCAATGAGGTGTTCAGGATCGGTGGATGGAATTGTGACCGAGTGAGTGAGAAAGAATGAATCATGGCGTTGAAACGTTACTGGACATACTGGAAGGATTGCGTGTTCTGTTCGGTCTGTCTCAAAACACATGTAAGTAAGGCACAGATGCGAGCGTCAAGGAATTGGCCAAACTTACTCAAAGTCAAAGTCTAGGCAGCCCAAAGTTAAGTCGGCTGAACTTTTGTTATCACTAGCCCAGCGTCGATGTGGTCGAGGGTAAGGCTTACCTTCGGGCCGTGTAATTGATCCAGGTCATGTGACCGACGCTTCAACTGTTTCCAATCGATTCAGGTCAGGTTACTGACGCTTCAATTCGTTCCTGACTACTTATAAAACTCAGTGCACGTTGATGAAAGAGATGAAATGGGCTCACCGTGATGCGATACAATATTGTCAACTGTATTATCAACTGGGGGCTCCCTCGATGGCCAGTTATGGTCCTCGCCGACCAGTAACGGTATCAAGGGGGCCTAAAAAGAGACACCATGCAAAGAGGATAACTACCGGGGGGGTTCCGAAGAAAAAGATGCGAGGAGGAAACTCAGTCCAACCGTCATCATCGGTGTTTTTCAAACTCTAGTGCGATGGGTGTGTCATGGCGCCTAAGCGTCGGTGCTCCGGGTGTAGAACGGAGAGTCCTCACGGACGTAGTCGTACTGGGCCAGCGGGAAATGAACCATTGCCCATTGCGTAGCCACCTTGGCGTGAGTCGTTAACAGTGTCTTCCAGTTCAATACAAAGAGGCTGTCAACCAACTGCTGCCGGGCGGCATCTAGGTTGGGGCAGTGGAAGAACATGTGGTAGACAGTCTGCTTTCGATGCCCACAAGGACATGATGCAGGAACGATCTCACAGAGGGAATCCGACTCCTCAACGACCGGCGTAGATGGAGCTGCCATTGTCGTAGTAGACGCAGGGCCAGTCATGGTCGTCATGGTCGTCAAGGTTGTCGGAGTCGAAGTCCGAGGTTGCGTCGTGCTGACGAGGATTGGACGCTTCACTTGCATGTCATGCAAAGGACCGTTCAGAGCGATCTTCTCGCTGCGTAACTCAAGCAGGAGTGTGCTCTCAGCTCGTCTGAGACTCTTGTAGTACTCGAGGCTCTCGGGGCCCCATTCTTCCTCAAGGATCACAGGACAGTGCTTGGTCGGATGTCTGTCCACTCGATTACAACGATATTGCTTCCAGATCTTGGAACTCCTCTCCTCTGCTTCCTCAGATGCCTGCGCGTTGATGACGTCTTTGCGCTTCGAGCGTACACGCCACGTTGCAAACCGCCTCTCCGTGTTGCCCTTCTTCTGCGCCAGAAGCCTTGCGGCAGCTCGCGTGGCCAGTCCGTGGGCTTCGTGATCGAGGAGGTCCGTCGCTACTATGTTGTGTAACCTGAGGGCTTGACATAAGAGGGGCGATGAAGGCACGGGGTTCTTCTCGTCCTTGAAACCCAGGGACAAGGCCCGCCCAGACAGTGCCCGCTTGTGGAGGTAGATGCGCATGTTCGGAATATGGAACTCCTTCAGAACGACCTCCCTGGGTACTTGACCGAAGTAAGCAGTCATCACCTTGAGAGCCCTGTAGTGGATCGAGTCAAGTCGTCCAACCTGTTTCTTCAACGATCGGGGAAGTCTCTGAGTTGGACTGTACAAGAACCAGGCTTCACAAGCGTAGGCGAAAATGGGCAGAATGCTACCCATGTAAAACTCTCGTGCCTTCTGGATCGTCATACCGGATTTCCGTCTTGCCGTCAATCTCAGGACCCTCAACTTGTTGCTGACCCTGCCCTCAATGTCGTCGACGTGTGCTTTGAAAGTGAGCTGAGGGTCGATCACCACTCCAAGTACCTTCATCTTGTCGTCTTTGAAACACTCGACGTTGTTCGCAACACCAGGGATGTCTGGGAGCAATCTACAGGTGGGTTCGTTCTCACAAGGGTCATTGAAGTGCATAATGCTGTACTTCTTGGGCGAGAACTCCAGCTGCGTCTCTGTAGACCACTTCATGATGTCCTCGTGAATGAGCTCGAGAGCCTTGCAATTGTCGGCATAAGATTGAGAGACCACAACGATATATGTGTCATCCACGTAGGAGATAGTCCTGATATGGAAGCCAGCTAGCGTCTTCTTATTGAGCATCTCGAGCAAGGGAGCCGCGAAGAAGAGGAACAGGAGTGGCGAGAGCGGCGATCCTTGCGGAATGCCAACATTGACGAGAGTGGGATCGGACGTGCTGCGGGGGAGCTTGAGTGCGGTGGAGCGTTCCGAAAGAAACGATTGCATCATGCGAAGGAATTGTTCAGGCAGACCCTTGTCCGCGAGGATCTGCAGAAGCATCTCGCGAGAGACATTATCGAAAGCACCAGCGATATCGAGTCCCATGATAGTAATTCGCTGCGGCAAGTCCCCAACCCTCTTGCACTTTCTCCTTGACCAGTGCTTGTGGACCATATCGAACAAACTCCGGAGAGCGTTCGTCGTTGACTTGCCTGGGGCGCCGTACTGATTGTCGGGAAGAAGGAGATTATCAAGGGCAACCTTCTTTAGCCGGTTGGCCAGGATCCTTTCTAGGATCTTCCCGACCGACGCCAGAAGTGCGATTGGGCGTCAGCTCTTGGCTGAGGCGTAGGACTCCTTATTTGGCTTGGGAAGCATGACGGTGAGGGCAATCTTGAACGCGGCAGGGAAGTAGCTAAGCTCTAGACAGTGGCGGAAAAGGATGGTGAGGTAGGGAATGAGGGTATCAATTCCTAGTTTGATCGCCTCGTTGGCCACCATATCCGTTCCAGGTGCCTTCTTGCGCCGCAAGTTCTTGATCAGATATCTGACCTCCTTCTCTTCCACAGACATATCCATGAAGAGCTCCTTACGATCGGGTTTCAACGCGGGAAACGGAACGGTGACCATATACTCGAGCTCATCAATCCGCTTCCACAAGGCCCTGAGTAAATGCTGCTGCTTCTCCGTCTCTGTAGTGTAGACGTTGTCCAGAGGATCCTTCAAATCAGGCATATTAAGCATGATGCGCGGCTTCGTTCGGAGTAGCCCCAGTCTGGCCACTTTCCAGGTACCGTTGGTGGACTCTCCGAGATTATGGATAAAATGACGATCTGATTCAGCCGTCTTCTTCTTCTTTGCAGCCCTCTTGGCTCGTCGCCGTTGAGTCCGGAGGTTTGCTGGGGTCTGGACGTCTTCGGGGGTCCCAGATGGGGCTATCGTCCCAGGCAGTGTCGGAGCAACGCCGTCGCCCTCCAGAATCTCAAGGGCCTTGAGATCCAGAGGTCTGGCACTGGGCCGCGGGTTGGCCAGTCTGGTAGGAACGGTTGTGTCGACGGCGGTTTGGAGGCCCGAGATGACAACCCTTGCAAGCTTTTCAACTTGCTCCTGGTCCAAGTCAATGGCCTTCAACAAGTCCAAGGGAGGGAGTTCCCTAGCTAGGGCTTTATTGAAGCGCTGGACGTCGGTTTGGTCGTAAAGATAGCGTAGCGATGAGTCCCGGATGGCTTCGATGTCGAGGATGGTCCGGACGGGGCGATGGTCGGAATCTGGCCAAGGACTTTGCTCGTAGACCTGACAAGACTTGACGCAGTCCTTCAGTGATTGACTGACGAAGCACAGATCAAGGCACGATACAAGGATATCGTCGCCATCTTTCCTCCTAAATGTCTCGGAGCCGGGCGGCGTTGCGAGTGCCATGTTGGCATTCGCCATACCTTCTTTGAGGGCTCTGGCTGGCGCAGTGACCTTGCTGGCGTCTCCCCTAAACAGTGGACCTGCCCAAGACGGGTCGTGGAGATTGAAATCGCCCATGACTATGTCGCGGCCAGACTTGGTTGTCTTCTCAACCATGTCGGGGATGGTCATGGTCATCGGGGGCTGGTTCGGATTATAAGCGGAGTGGATTCTAAGGTCCCCGACCTCTGTGGCTAGGTGAAGAGTAGCAAGCATTTCACTGTTGTCGCCCTCATGCCACTGGACATTCCACGTTTCTTTTGGAATGGACTTGTGTATGAGGAAGAACACTCGAGCCATTGGCACAGGGCCTTCCTCGGCCGGAGGGTGGTCGAAGGCATCAGCCTGCAAAGGCGGATTTTTGGGCTTCCTACCTCTGCGCTTTGGAGGTTTATCACGGGGTCGGTTCGGATCGTTAGGATTGTCTGTTTCAACAAGCATTCGAATGGGCTTCATCTCGAGATAGTAGTCTCCAGGGCTCTTCCATGGAGTTGTTGACGAACTATCACAGCCTACTATGACATCAGGAGTCTGCCAGGCCTCGTCATCTTGAAATTTCAAGAAACTGGTCTCTCGGCTACCAGATCCCATGAAGTTTGCCTGATCAATGATGAGCTGCTTGCTGACCGTCGTCCGTTCCGTATTGTTCTGCTCATACTGGCGTCGAACTTGACTTGTTGCTTTGGCGGGTAGCCTCGGAGTGCGATTCCGCGCCATGGCGAGAGTTGCAGGATGATATGGATCGAATAGTTATCGGAGGAAGGACGAGAGCAATGTCTGGATGAATAGAAGGACTAAAGGGGTGTCGTAGACGGTACTGGCACATACGAGTCAGTTCGCTGAACCACAGCCCGACCAAAATAAAACAAGATGATCCGCTTACTGTCGAAGTGAACTAGAGACGATGCAGACAGCAGACACAAATGATGATAACGGCGACTGCAGTAGCAAATTAATAATGGCGCCAGGCAAGGGGTAATACAGATCATACCAATGAGAGACGTGGGAGACGATGGTAAATACAAAAATATAGAATCGGACGGTTTTGTTGTTATTCAAATTTCTCTTTGCTTGGTTTGACCTGAGTTTTATCGGTCTTATCTCTTATTATATGCAATTCTCACAAGATAGCAGGTATGCTATCAACGAATACTGACGAATCGCACAAGGAGTTGGATAGAATGTTTCAACTATATGATCGAGTGTAGCCTTAAAACGAGATGGCTGTTGAATGAACGGCGAAAGATGAGGGAAACGGCCACGTGACCGAGAGCATTCTCTCCTTCTCTAGCATTGACTTAGCTCACTGGATTGTTTTTCCCACTTCCCAATGGCAGAGTTTTCAGCGACTAATCCCGATGGAGTAAACACTACCGCACTGGCGACTTACGGAGGCCCTGGCTACGTACGGAGTAGTATCTTCGTATAATGGTACAATTTGGAAATAATAACAATCATGGAGTTCCTCTCCAGATGAATATCAGAAACGTAACGCCCGTTGTTTTGGTGGGTCTTTCTGAAGAGGCTAGTGGAACCTTGTGCAGCCGCCATTACGTTCGGGTCTCGGTTTTTGTGACTATTAGGTACTAGTCTGGAGATATACGAACGGTGGCACGCACCCAGACCCGAGTCCATGGAACCGGTAACCAGGTATATCCCTGACGAGCGTTAAAGGGGTCTGCATCTGTACAGCCCGCAGGGGTTTTTACATCACGCCAACATTTGAATTCCCTGCGGGCTGTACTTCTTGCCCTGTTCCATGCGCCTTTATCGCAGTGGCTGTGCCTGGTGCCTGGTGCCTGGATCAGAGTTTTACAAACCTGCAGGAACGGGGTCCTTGAGCCAGACAAGGGCTGAAGGGTATGGGTACTGGACACTGAAGAAATCTTTTCAATCAGTTTCCGGCCGGACATTCGTATGTGGATAACAACGCAAGGGAGCTATTCATGATCGTATTCTTGACTCAGTAGGACTCTATAATGTGTCGTTCTCGTGTACATAATGGGTAATCATTCTTTGTAAGCCTTGGTTTCAACAAAAAAATATTGTCTCACCGGGCTGGGGTATAGACAAGATTGCTACCGGTGGAAATATCAACGAAACTTGGGCCGCATGGTCAGAAGCGCAGGGCCGGGTAGATCATTGTATGCACAGACGGGCTTTGAGATCAAGCAGGGGTTACGATTGATGCTTTACAACTGCATAAGTACAAGTCTGGGTGAAAGGATATCACCACACTACATGTCTTTGGCACGAATCTACATCTGTTAAATAGGTAATGTGCTACCACTCGGAGGGTAAAATTCTTCACTTCCTCCTATCTCTGTCTTTTCTCATCATTATCACTTTTCTGTTAATCTTTACTGTCGTTATTGTCCCATCTTTACGCGATAAACCATCTCCTCACTTTATATCATGGAGCTCTTCTCAGCCATACCACCAGGTTTGGAGAACTTATTTCAAAGGTATCTCGTACCGATGATGCAAGAGTTATCCAAATCACGAACTGAGGTATTCAAGCTCAGCGAAATGGTCGCTGGATTGCAACAACAGGACAATGAGATTCTACAAAGGCAGGAAGAATGCAATGCCTGTATTGGAAGAGCGCTACATAACCGCTGTAACACTAGCCAAGACTCAAGAATAGAGGAAATGTTGATCGATATCCTGGAAAGGCTCCACCGGCTTGAAGAAAACGGCCCCGGCTTCAAGATTGGGGGAGAAGCCCTAGAAAAGCTACTCCCGGACGACTCGGTCGAAGTTCTTCGCGAAATCAAGAGGGTGAATGCCTCTTGGCAGTTACGTTTTGATGAGCTTGATCGACGATTCCCCCCCAAGCTTGAAATAGCAGATGAGCCAGAGAAGTTTTTCATCAAGTGCATTATCGGTGATCCGATCGACACTCTTGCAGTAATGAGTAACTGCGGCATTTTGGAGACTCTCCAGGCTGCTGGTAATGGTCTCGAGGACGTTGCAGCAGTGGAGTTTACGAACAAGGGTGACCCTGTCGCACCCGGCTCAAATCGTGGGAAGATATGCCATCTCCTCATGGAATGTAAAGACTATGAGTCCGAGATACGCATTCGCACACCTGGAGCGATGGATAGAATCCGCGAGAGGTTCGATCTTACTAGAGCATCATGCATGTTGCCTCAAGTGTTTGAACTCGAGGTCAAGAACTATTACCCAAAAGGAATGATTGAGCGCCCACCCAACGAGAAGGAAACAGTTAGGCTACTTATTCGAGAAGCCTTTCCTCATTTTACCGACAGCACTCTCGCCGCAAAGGTTTCTTACAACAGACTGCTACTGATCACAAATGACCGCAAGGTCGCCCTGAGCCTTGACAAGACCAGGGCTACTATCAACGGCAAGCTTTATGACATATCGTGAGTATTGCCATCGTCTCGTCTCTAGAGTGCTTACTAATTCAAGTGTCGAAGGGGTGTTCGTCGCGAGGCCACTCCGCTGTTGTGCTACAAATGCGGCAAGCCTAGGCACTTCGCTTATAACTGCACGTTCCCTCGGAAGTGCAGTCGTTGTTCTGAAGACCACGATACCAGCACTTGCCCCAACAAGGGCAAGAAGCTCCAATGTCCTAACTGTGATAAGGGACATGCAGCTTGGTATCCGCTTTGCCCCAGCACTGAGGACGAGCGTAAACGCTCCCTCAGGCATCAACACCTACCTCCTGCGTGGGCACTAGCGAATCGAATTCCCGCCGAGGAAATCAGCCTTGCTCAAGTGCAGGCCGTCACACCTCGTGACAGTGCTGCTGCTACCCCCGGAAGCAGTGCTGTCCCCCCCAGTAATCGTCTCGCTAACCCCAGTAGTAGTCAAGATTCATCAGACCCGAAGGTTCCTGCCAAACGAGGCCGTGGCAGGCCACCAAAGAACCCAAAGCCAGTGAATGATCCCCAACAGCCGGTTCAAAAGCCGATTGAAGCGCCGCCAGTCGAAGCGCCTTCAATTCAGAGGGATGCGAATCAGCAAAGCATCAAGTCGTTTTTCCCGCACAAGGTTTTTTCTTCGCCCACGAAGCCCTCGCCAAGGTCCACCAATGACACGTCTGCGATTGATGTGGAGATGGGTGAAGCGCCGAATATGGATCAAGGCCCAAGCTCCTCCCAAAGTTCTGGGAACGAGGATCACAATGGGCGTATCATAACCACCGACTTGAGTCCCAATCCAGATGGCGCCGTTTCTGACCCAAAAATCAAAGGCAAAGGAGTGGTCAGGACTCCCAAAGCAGCTCCAGCGGCTGTCGATACCGAGTCTCGGGTCAAATCTTCCCAGAGCACGGGAAAGCCTACTGAACCAACCTCTGCAGGAAAGGGTAGACGATCTAGGCGCGTGAAGCGTCCAAAGAAAAGTAAGGGCAATAGTCTAGTATCAGGCGTGGACGGTAGTCCCCAGGTGTTAGGAGCTGATTTAGCCACACCCCCCTCTGCCAAGTCTCCAAGTAAACGGGCACGATATCATAGCCCTGAGGCGATAGGCGGCGGTAAAGTACTCTTCGCGAATGCAGCGCCAAGAATGGCTTCAGCTGGAGCGACTGCAAAGGAATAGCAGAGACCATGATCATTGCGAGTTTCTTATGTTTGCCTCTTCCGTATAACTATGTATATCTTTTTTTTACTAATTTTCTCCCCTGTAAATACTTTTTCTTATTTCAACATCTTTATACTTATGTTGTCCACGCACTCAAGATGGTTGTTCTTGGGGTGACCGTCGCTGCCCAGAAAATGCTTCATATATGTCACGTGGTAGGGTTATTGTTGAACGGATGTGTGGAAGCTCCAGGGCTTTTTGACCATGCCAGTTCCTCATGTTCTATGAATTTATCTCTGATAGCTTGCCAATACTCCTTTTAGGCTGATTCGCATTGCTACTCCAGGCCCCTTTCCGTGTCGCCGCCGGCCTCAGGAAGTCAGCCGGGATACCTATTTTCCAAGATTATGTAATGGCGAGTTAGCATAAGCCCGTATTGGGCGTCAACGCCAAGGTGGGCAGTTAGCGCGCCTGAATGGACGGAAAGATTTAAGATTGCATATACCGTATAGACTCAGTAAATTCACTACGCCCTGTGGATAGAATCTAGGCTATTAAGCTAGTGAACTCTGGCTCTTAATGATTACGAGTGCAGGAAGGCGACTTAAATTAGTAGCAAATTACTTTCATAGCAATCTTCTATCTGAGCGACTGGATGATATACTCTGGAGTCTGTGGCTTGAATCTATAGGGCGTGGTGAAGTTATCAAGTCTATACGGTACGTAGTCTTCTGGTGAAGGAGTCTGACAAACAGGGTTGCTCGACGCTAGCCCAACCCGCACTCAGCGAAACAACGCTTGATGATTTCCAGAATCTCCATAGCGTGGATCAGGGAGCATCACTTCTATGGGGCTACTAGTGATGCGACCGAACAATGCATGGGAAGAAAAATGTCAACGGGGCAAACGGAACAGATTACGAATAAGAAATCCATACGGAGTACGAGGATTTACTTGCTATCTCTCATACAGCTAGTCAGGTACCATCGGAGAACCAGGCCATGGGTAAAGACTTCGATGTCTGCAGGAGGCAGGGGTGAGGCTGGCCGTGGACCCCAAAAGCCAACAAGACAGAAATTTCCCATGGCTCCGAGAACCCGGGAGCAAAGGACTTGTGAGATTTTCAATCGGATGTGTCACCATTTTTGGCCTATCTGTAACACCGATCACGTAATACGATTTGCAACATATCTATAACCATTGTCTGCATTATGCGTCAAGGGAGAAAACGGCTTAGCATGGAATGTCTATAAAGCATATGATCTACGTTCTGAGACATTCCTGCCTAACCGTTTCTCACACAGGCCATCTGTCTTCTACCCGTTTACGCTATCTCAATATTCTTATCACGCCTTAGTCAAGTAAGCTATGGCAAAGAGTAGAAAGAAGGGGGAGAAGCCTTGGCACGCCATTGTCTACGGCAGACTGATCGGCTACGTCCAGTCGTGGAAAGCTGCTAAAAACCTAGTCGACAGATTTCCAGGCAAGGACCGTACGTTATCGGTGTCTCCAGTTGAATACGAGATATGCTGATTGATACAACTCTAGATATGGGATTCTGGACAGAAACCGAAGCAACGGGTTGGCTTCTCCGAAGAGGTCAGCAACGGCCCTTGAGACTTATCTCGGTTCAGAGAGCACTGGAGGTCGATCCTACTCTTAAAAAACCAGAAACTTATGAAGACCGATACCCTTCCATCATATCGTCGTATGACTCCGCAACCAAAGAGTCAAGCACTTTTATGCACACATCGCTTGGCTACCAAAAGTCCTTTCCCTCAGTTGACATCAGTGAGGTCTCGCCTAATAAGCAGGCATCTCCCAAAGACAAAGCCTCGCATGTCGCTATAGCCTCCCCTATTGAAGATACTTGGATTGTCGATGACGAGTTTCTCGCCAAAGAATTGCGAGACGCTGATTCGGTTGACTCTGTACCTACCCCGAGTGGTGACGGTAAGTTTTCTCCAACCGTCAATTTCAAGGATCCTGCAGCCCAGGAATCGGGTTCTGGATCGGCCCTGTTGTCGCAGTCAGTTCCAAGCCTCGACAGCGTCTCAATATTTGGCAACTCAGCCATACCTCTATCATCTGCGACTCGCCGGCGTCGGTCAGAGGTTGACGATGAAGAGGAATACAAATATCCGCAGAAGAAAGCCCGTCTGGACATGTCACCATTGAAAACGGCTCAATTGGTCGACAGTTTCCCCAGCCCCGAGACCCATAAATACTCTCAAGGTAACATGGACAAGTGCATGGAGCAAATTGTAGAGTCAATGAAGATTTCGAATGTCATTGACCTTAGAATCTTGGGTATGAGCAGAGTGGCCCGTGATCAAGTCCGTGGTCGTAAAATTCCGTCTCCTCACTACAAAAAGAGTGTCACACTACTGGATGTTGATGAAATACGTGCCCGGGTGGAGGCCGTTTTCGAGTTTTACAAATCCGTTACAGTGACAACGACCAGAGATGTCAAAATTTGTTAGATTTTAGAACTTAAAAAGGCGCGGAGGCATTTTCTTTACAGTATGATCTAGAGATTAGGCCTTTACTCATTCGCCTCGCCACAACTACCACAGGCTCCATTGTAAAGGACCTTTCTTGTTTCATGAGTCGTGTTTTTGGGGGTTCATAGTCTGGATAAAAGCTTGACCTCGAGCTACCCTAGATCTCAACGAGATATCATCTCTGCGTTTCCTCGAACCATGTTTTCCTTCTCACAAGCTATTGTTGTCGATCAATTCTCGACCCATGGATGAGACGAGTTCATCAAGGTGACTGACAAAATAACTACGCTTGAAGTGCTATTCGTGATCTCTATTTTGAAGGAGTCAACATTGAAATGTCTAGTTGCAATATGGAATAGCCTTGTAATATGCCTGGTAGATCGTCCAATCTTAACATGAAGATCTCGATCTTCCTCAGCTTCAACGCCACATTACCGGTTGTCACAACCGGTTACATAGTTGACAGTAAATCGACAACCATCTCCGTAGTGAATACTGCCACACTTCCCACAATTTCCCTTGTCCCTGAGTTCCTGGTACTTCCACCACATTTCATTTCCACTAAGCGTACAACCCTTACCAGTGACAAACGCCTTGCATCCATATCCTGAGGAATTGGCCCAGCAGTTCCCATCAAGCGCCTTACCGTCGCCGTAGTTTTGATCGTCATTGCGTATCAACGAGTTGACCGCGTGGTCGCAATACTTGACCTCAAAGGTGCTCAATGAACACATGCCACTGCCATTGCAATCATATGTGGTGGGTTGCTCTGTTGGCTTTGGCTCTATCTCGGTAGTGGTAGCAGGATCATCATCTCTGCCTGGAAGATAAGCGGCGTTTGGCATGGTCTTGTAAAGCCTAACAAAAAACTTCTCCACTGCGTACCACGCATAGCTATCGGCTATGGAGTAGAGTTAGTATTGGATCTGCATGAAAGGAGCTAACTTACCATTCTTCGCTGCTAAGCGCCTTTCTGCGATATTCTTCCTGGCTGCAAGTCTTTCAACCTTTTCAGGCCCGTAGGCCTTATATTTGTTGATGCACTGATCACTAGTGTAGCACTGATCCTTGATTACCACGTCCTCCTCTTTTGACAGGGTCAGTAACATGTGATTCATACGCAGTCCGGGCTAAGAGACGCACCTTTTCCTGACCCAATAAGTAACGAAGATATAGATGGAAGATGAACCATCTCATGAAGCAACTGTCGGTATTTGCCATCCATGTAAGCGGATTCCTTCCGTGAGGCCGGAGATCTATACAGCTCTTCACTGATAGATGACAGAGTTTCGACTCCGGCTGCAAACCAGGGACTACACATCACAATAGTGCCGCCTGGGGAGCTCGTTGCATCGTCGAAAGCGTAGCCACCGATCTGTTTACCTCCGATGTCGCCGCAAGTTGGGTTGCGAGCCCCATCGGACCGCGGAATATCCTTTTTACAAGATATACGAATCAGCCTCTTCTTCCTCAGCGAAGGAGACTCGTAGAGCGTTTTGAGGTTAGTGAAAACTCCTATAATGTCCATGTTAGTAGGGACTAAATATGGGAGAGTTAGCCATACCTTGGATGAAAGCTACGTCTTCCTCTCGATCGTTAATGTCAGCTCCAAAGTTCCTTGTTTCCAGCAGCTCTTTAGGTTCAAAAGAACCTATCTTCTTCAAAATTGTAACGATATCCCTCCATGATTGGTGAATGGCCCTTTTCTCGTTATCGTTACAGTTGATGTATCCTTCAAAGGGGTCAGAGTGATAGATTGAGTCGTGATCATGGCCATGGCTAGGGTCTCTGGGGCCCAGTGTGGTTCCCAGCACTTCTGCATTCTCGTAGTCCAATATGGGTTCACCATCGACCTGCCAACAGTCCGAGTTGTCAAAGTCACCCTTGACTGGCATGATCTGGGGATTGAAGTTGTAGATGCCGTCATGACATTCCTTGGCAAGACACCTTCCGCGATCTGTTCCAGCAACACCAGTATTGCCGTTCTTGATAACAAGCCTCTGGGTACCCTCCTCAACCCCATTCTCAATGGTGTCATAGTTGAGACCAGCCTCAAGAGCCTTTGAGCTTAGAGTCTTGCCGTTACTAATCACCTCAACTGTCCAGCCGGCTGCGTTGGGAGGAACGACTAAGGCGTAGTGTAGCGCATCTAAAGCAGCATCGGTACCGTTCGGCGCTTGGAAGTACTTGATCTGTGAGTCTACGCCAGGGCAGGTGGTGTCTTGGAAGATGCTCTTGTGCCATAGAGCACCCTGAGGTATGGTTTCTTCTCTCTTAGAAAAGGCAGGGACCATCGAGCCGCCATTCTTCCAGGCGTGTATAAAGGCCGAGTATAGGGATTGAAGGGCAGTGTGATCGGATCCCTCAGGGCTAGCGTATTGATTCGGCTGTGTATCGGTGTTTTGTTCAGGCCATATGTTGCCAAAGTGGTGACTTTCAGGACCGTCATTCTAACCAATGTTAACTTCAGTACACTTCGCCCGAACTGAGATGATATACCCATGTTAAGAGCTGGATAAGATCAGGCTGCGGGTCCATGCTAAGAATATTCTGCATACGCTTGACCATATTCATTTCACCACGGCGGTACAGATTGGCGCCATACTAAGTCGAATCAGCCTCGATCAATAGCGGGTTATCGTGTGTCGTGACCTACCGCGTTCTTGTACTGCAGCATGCTGATAGCTGGAACAATTTAGCATGTGCTGTAAATAAGGAATGTCAATCACTTACGCATCATGAAAGTTTTGCCTTTCTTTTGCAATGGCCCCATGACCTTGATATCCCTTGATAAATCACCCTCGTTGGTTCCATGGACCTCAGGCCAAGCTGACTCCCAGACACTTGCACCGTCGATTAGATCTCCCCAGTATTTCCACCAGGCTGGATGGCTCTCCCAAAATCCAGGAGTGTCATCAATTCCAGGGACGAAATACATCTGATTAGCGAAGGACTCTTTCCAAGCAGCGAACTGCTTATCAGTTTGATTACCAGTACTGAAGCCTATACCATTTTAGCATCGATCATTGAAGCATAGAGTGGCACTGACTGGTGATGAAGGGAAAGTGGTCAGGACCGTATCGAAAGTATGAATCTCGCCCGATAAAGCTTTTGAGTATCGCGTCATATTCCTTGGGCTTCGCGATTGAATCAGCAAACAGCACAAGCAAAACAAACGAACAAACGTCCAACATACACCTCCACAGTCGGAACCAAGGGTCTTGTCATAACACCAGGCGCCTGTTGCGTAAAGATCCAGCGAGAGAGCCAGTTTGAAGTTGCCTCCTTTGCTGGCGAGGTTGTCTGCGTAGCTATACAAATGGTCGAGCGTTTTTGTCACCCAGTCGAGTTTGGGATATCCCACGTTGAGGACGAATCCGTCTAAGCTGTCAGGATGAATTAGCGTTCGTTCGCTCCAATGAAGGATATCAAGAAAATACAAACCCCATTGCGATGGCATCGTCGATATCCTTGCGTGCATGTTCTTCGGTGATGTCTCCTAGCTGTATCAATTTCAGTAATTCGTTCGAACAGAAATACAACAATCTCCTGTACCATATAATGAGACAACACTGTCCTTGTAGTGGCCCTTTCATGGATACTTCGAGATGCTGCGAAGCCCCCAACGAGCCCGAAAAAGATAGTAGATAAACGCATTGCTTCTGGTTGGCAATGCTTTAGCTTGAATAGAACTTGTCAAAGAACGGCGGGGGCCTCCTAATTATATATGCATTGTTCAGTACTAACATGGCGGATTACCTCCTATGGGCTTGCACTTACGACTGGATCACGAGGATCGAAGGATCAAGCGATTTTCATGTTTCCATACAGAAAGACACTATGAATTTGCAAGTCCTTCATATACAGGATCGCATCCTACAATTAAAACGAGCTCCCACATGTTCCATCGCTCCAAGCTTTGATCAACCAATAGTGTACGAAGAGCATGTAATACCACCCTGGAAACTTTCCCTTCACTCCAAGGATTCAAAGGGCCGAATGTTCCTGGTGACGGAATTTAAGCTTTTAGTTAGTGCGAGGCCATGGCTGATGATACCATATAATTGGACGAAGGCGAAGTGGACATCCACTACTTCTTCTTCTCGCCGAATTAAGCGAAGAAGCTCAAGACCTTAGCTTTGCACCATTCCATACAGCAGAGAAGGTTCGCTTCCACATGTCTGAGTGACTGATATCCCGGAACAGTCGACGGTTCTAGCCGTTTTGCCGGTAGATGTTCACCGACACAGCCATTCCGCCTAAATGACGAAATCCTTCACACTAGACTCTAGCTCGATAGTAAGCAGGGAAAGCGTGTTTTTCTTTTTCTTTTTTTTTTTTTTTTTTTTTTTTTTGGAGTCGTGGTACCACCCGTCCACATGTGATAGTTAGGGGAATAGTTGGGGAAAGGTAAACTCACCCATGATGTCAGCCTGCGCTCGGATGGCAACAAGGCGGTTAATATGCTCCTGGATAGGGACAAGGACCTTGCCTGCCATATGACCACACTTCTTCGTGCCGGGAGCCTGGTCCTCGATGTGAATTCCAGCAGCACCCTTCTCGATAAAGAGTTTGGTGAGCTTCATGACAGCGGTAAGACCACCATGGCCGGTGTCGGCGTCAGCAACAATTGGGCGAAGGTAGTCGATGTTGAGAAGATTGGCGCGCTGTTCCTTAGGGACGCTGAGACGTTCTTGGCGCTGTTTGCGGTCGTGAAAGAGCTGGGCCATGAAAAGATGGCCAACCTTGTTAGGGACGGTAGTCTAGATGCATACATATAAGACAATATTCGACATACGAAGCGATGTGATTCTACTCACGTAAGGGTAGTCAGCCAGATCCGGGCCAGGCTCATCGGATGCAGATGCCGTTGATGATGATTGCCAACCAGAAACATAGACAGTATCAAGGTACTTGGCCATCTGAGTGACCATTGTAGGTTCTAAACAGCCATATGTGTAGCTAGCATCTCGGGTCTTTGTGATGAGCAGTCAGTATATTGCCGTCTGGAGCGTCAAGTCAGAGGACTCACCTCAAATCGATGCTCAAGAATCTTCCACAACTTCTTTGCTTGGGCGTTGCTGGCGTAGTCAACAGGCAGGTATCCACGCTTGGAAACGATCTGTTCAGCTGTGAAGGGTCGCTTGGTTTGCCGCCATCTTGAGTCTGACCACCAGGCCTTGACAGCCTCAACCTCCTTCTGGAAGAGCTCATCTTCAATGTCGGGGTTGACAGAAGGGTTTGCCATATTTTTTGACGCCATAGTGACAGTGATAGATGTGTGGATGGGGTTGTGGGTGAGAACGTTGAGCGCGTGTAAGTGAGCGTGTCCAACTGTATTGATGGCACAACAAGGTGATGCTGAACTAATGGGATAAACTGAAGCTTTAAGGATAGAGAGATAAGAGGACAAAGCGGTTAATAAGTATCAAATCGGCCGGAATTCTAGATCTTGAGTCACTCTTGGGTTTCCCGTTCTCCGACCGGCCCATTCCCCATGGATAGATGGGGACAATTACTCCATACTCCATACTTTCGCTAACTCAACTCTCCGCACCTGGCGGGAACCGTTTATGACTTGTTGGTGGATCCTCGCGTTACCCACGCCAGGGTTTACGTAGTGATTGTACAGTTGAAAAGCCCATTGGCAGGATAACCTCAGAGTTGGAATTGAAATTGGAAGAAGCTGGGGGAGTGAAGATTTACCGTGGTAGTAGAATGGAAGCGGGGGGGGGGGGG
>JAAGWP010000471.1:0-10381 GCA_013266165.1 Fusarium graminum
AAGGGATATATATAAGGTCAAACTTTAGTCGAGTAATACTTGCAGCTGCTCCCAGACCCTCTACAACCAACGATAATGGCCGTGATCGTCACGCGCCGAGGAGAGGCTATGGTGCGATCAGAAAGGCGATAGCTGAAGAACAATTTTGAAGAGATTAGAGGATGGCAAAGGGAAGAAGACGCGGTAAGGGAGATTCGTCTATTTGTGGTTTCAGAACAACAAGCACAGCCCGATTGGGTACATCGAATGTACCTCCTTTGGCAGTCAACCCATCGAGTCGCACCAAAAGCTGTTCCACCACTTGGAACCTTCTTCGTCAAACTTCCAATGAATTATATACGAGTATCTATTCTCAGACTGATGTTGTGGAGCACACCCGGCGAATAATAACAACTGTCCCCGTAGCATATGTAGGGCGAATAAAGAAAAGCGCCTCATCGTTGTCGCCCATGAATGAACAAGGCACCAAAACAACTCATCCATGAGCAATTAGTCTACACCGCCGACATAGATAAAACGAGATAGTAACGCGCTGTCGATTTGATAACCCCTTGTTTCGTAATGGATCTCCGAGCTAGGAAGGTTGAAAAAGCTTCGGCTTATCTCCGAGGCTGCGGGGCCTTGAGCCGAAGGATCTTGAGTCATCACACATTTATCTCTGTATAAATAATACTATAGCGAAGTACCCAAATTTCTTCAGCACAATTTCAAGTAAAACAATTTTATCAAATCAAAATGTCGACTTCTCAAATTGGTTGGATTGGTAAGTTCACTTCCAACCATGATATTGCATTGTATTGACAACGTGCTGCAGGCCTTGGGTCAATGGGCCTACCCATGGCCACAAACCTCCAGAAACATCTGAGCTCAACAAGCGACTCTAGTCTCACCTATTACAATCGCACTATTACTCGCGGCGATGCTCTCAAAGATCTTGGTGCCCAGCCTGCTTCATCAGCTAGGGAGCTTGTCACAAAATCCGACATTGTTTTCCTCTCCCTGAGCGACGACTCTGCGCTTGAGTCTACCCTTGACGCTATTATCAATGCAGACGAGTCAAGGCCACTAACTGGAAAACTTATCATCGACACTTCAACTGTCCACCCGGACTCATCAGCCAAAGCACAAGCCCGTCTCAACGAACAAGGTGCCGAGTTCATCGCCTCGCCTGTCTTTGGAGCAAGTCCTGTCGCGGCACAGGGAAAGCTACTGTGGATTGTGGCAGGACCTGATGCTGCTTTTAAGAGAGTCAGTCCGTACATCGAGGGTGTCATGGGCAGAGGAGTCATCCGTGTTGGTGAGGACGTGCGATTGTCTAGCAAGATGAAAACAACAGGGTAAGTCCACTTCTTTTCATTCATCTACATGACTAACCACTCAGCCAGTAACTTTATTACCGCTAGTATGATGGAAGTGGTAGCAGAAGCACACGTCTTGGCCGAAAAGTCTGGACTGGGGAGTAAGAATCTGGAAGCTCTAATCGAACAGCAATACGGTCCACTTGCACTTTCAATGTCTCAAAGACTGACAACAGGAGCATATATACCAGCAAGGGGTGATAGACCGTGGTCAGACTTGAATTTGGCGATCAAGGACGTTGGTCATGGTATTGCCCTCGCGGAACAGTCCGGTGCGAGATTAGAAGTTGCTGAAGTTGCTATCAAGCATCTGAAGGACGCAAAACAGTTTTCTGAAGCTGAGCGCAGGCCACTTGACTCATCTTCTATGTATGGAATATTACGAAAGGAGGCCGACTTGTCCTTTGAGACTGATCTCGTCAAAGAGCGAGATGGGAAGAAAGATTGACAGTAAAAGAGTTCCGGACAAAATAGCCTTGATCAGACAAAATTGTCGAGGTACATTTCCTAACTTCTATAGGACGAGTAGATTTATTCATAGTTTAGAAGCAGCAATTCCAGTCATTATGCAAACCAAATCGATGCGGGTATCACAATATTAACTTTATAGTGCAGCCTTGCCTCTGGACTCAAACGGCATGAGTAATACCAAAAGTCCAGCAGCAATGAATAATGCACCACTCGTATAAACAGGCGCGGATGTTTCCAAGTTTGCAAAGATGGCAATGATTGGCTATAAATGTTAGACCTGATTAAGAAAAAACTTTTGAAACAAAGGATGGACTTACCGCCATAATGCCAAAGATTCTGTTGCAGGACGCACACAACGCATTTCCCGTTCCACGATGGGGCGTGGGAAATAGCTCAGGTGTAAATGAGTACAGAACAGCGTACATAATGTTGCTGAAGAAATTGAAAGCGCACTGCCAACCAAGAAGGGCATCGCTAGTGGTCGCTGTCGTCGAGCAGTAGAGAAAAACACCTGTGAGAACAGTACTCGCTGACAAAGTTCCCTTTCGTCCTAGACGTGGCAATTCGACGAGCCAACCTCCCAGAAGAGCACCCGGAACACCAAGCACAGCGATGATGAGACTGTTTCGATAGGTGAGATATGTGCTGCCATCGCCGAAATCAGCGCCTTTGGTCGCTTGGATAAATGGGATGAAGGCGTTGTAAAGCGGATATCCTAGACCGATGAGAGCCCATACTGCCATGATCAATCCAGTGCTAAGACCGAGCTTTCTCGTAGCGAAGAGGGCCTTCATGTGAGATAAGTCGACCTTTTCCAAATATCGCTTCAATGCTGCACTTGCATCAGTCTGCGCAACGTAGCCCTCAGGTTCACACGCCTTGAGGTCTTCTAATGTCAAACTTGAGGTCTTTCCATTCTTGGCGGCGACTGTATGCACAACCTTGACAGCCTCTTCATCACGGCCCTTGCTCATGAGGTACTTCGGCGACTCATAAATCTTGAAGAGTAGGAATCGTGAGAGAAACATGAGAAGTGTTAGACCGCCGACTGTGATTGTAAAGTATCGCCATCCCATGTTATCGCTGCGTCGACATACTGTATCTTGCTGACAGGTATAATTGCCGAGAAGAGGCCATGCGATGAGTGTGCCAATGACCTGCGCAATGGCCCAGTCGATGGAGAGGATCGTGAGCAAATATTGATGCGTGCCCGGTAGAAATTCGAGGAAAATGGCAGAATCAACAGGCAAATTGCCTCCGACACCAAAAGACCAGAGTGCATCGAAAACGCCAATTGCCACAAAATTAGGAGCAGACGCAGAAATGAGACCAAATACTGCTGTGATACCTAAAGTGAGATTGAACGCCCATTTGCGACCGACTGTCGAAAAAATAAGCGAATGTCTTGGGTCGATGGTGGTGACAACCTACAAACATCACAGCCAAATCCCCACCACATGGCACCAAATAAGAGACCAATGTTCTGCGCCAGAGTGAGATACGGCGGATGGCTTATGCTGAACTCGTTGGCGACAGGCGTTAGGATGAGCGACGTTACAATAGGCCAGAGATTATCACTCGCCCAGCCAAAGCCTATGACGATGAAAAGCTCCCACTGATAACGCCCCATGCCAAGCTCTTGGATCTGACGACGTCAGTATCACGATTCACCCGTCGAGGGATTAAACTCACAGCACGGTTGAGAATACGAGCTTTGGCTTCGTAAACAGGATCAAGAGCGCCCTTTGGAATAATAGCCTCGTCCTCGGCAGCATCGACAAGACTACTCCTTCGTCCATCGTTGTTGATAGCCCCGTAGGCCTTTCGCTCTTCGGTCTCTTTGTCGGGCGAGGCCATGGTGTAGGAGCCGGTTTTGTATGAAGAATCTACGAGGCGAGAAGCTTCCGAGCCTGGAGGACGCGGCATCTGATTGTATATATATACGGCGCAGGTCAAGGGATCGTCAGTGGCTTTTTTTGTGACAAGAAACGACAAGGACTTGAGGGATCAAAAAGTGCGAGGTCGCGGGGTTTGATCGCGCAATCCACTAACGCAGGCTCTTGTAGCAGGTGATTGGGGGCTCGTGTGCCGCTGTTTGCAGGGATCCTGGCTGCTGATCCTGCTAAATGTCGTCACTTCGTTGGGTCATTGAAGCGGGTTGAGGAAGAATCGTATGACAGCGGCTCAGTCTGTTGAAACGGTTGTTTCTACCGGAAATAAAGCTATTTAATTGACAGGATAAACTTCCAATTCATATTGTGGCCAGTTCTCCCCGTTATCTGTGGTTAGATCATCTTTAGGTGTCGATCTGTCGATCTGACACACTAACTGATCCTCCCTCCCCGGACTCCCCGAGCAATTAGAGTCCCAACGAACTTCCCTGGAGATGATTAAGCAAAGAACATTAGGCTGTAAGGTCATTCATTATTACACAAATCTTTTGTGATACACCCTTCGATTGACGTATCCCTATCTTGAGCCGCCCTATTCTGGTCTGAATGGCAACGGCTGAAGATCTGACCCCCACGCTCCATCACACCTCTTGATCCACTTGTCCTCAAGCTGACTGGCTGAATTGCGCACATCGCTGACAGCTGACTCCATCATACCTGCGCCTCCTCAAATATCAGCCATCACACAACAGAACAAAACATGTTGGAGATGGATTCCTTCTCGTCCAATAACTCAGGATAATCAGATAGGGATAGATGCTCCGAGTTTAATTCCCATCTATGTCTATTTTCGGTTTCTAGTACAAGTCCACCCCAAACTCAACCGATTGGAATCGAAGTGCGAAGCCCCGTGACTGAAATAAACTCAAAACCAATCGCCAATATCGTATACACCGTTTCAATGGTCCTCTTCCTTTGAACCGATAGACCTGGATCGAATTGCTTCAACCATGGCTACCTGGACCTCTAGCAGCTCCGTGCGTTCGCTAATCCTTTCCCCCAGTCCCGTCATCTGGTCGACCTTCTCCTGCAACGATTGACCGTTCTGGGTCAGGTGCTCCTTCTTCATCTGTTTCCATTCTTCAGCAAGGTCTTCCACTATCTTGATACTTGCCCTGATATCTTCCACCAGAATCACTACTGATGGGAGGCATTGCTCATGCGACAGTGAATTACCACTGTGGGCAGTTGGTCCTTCGCTCTGAAATTCTTGTTCGGTCATTTCTGCAGTGCTTTGCGTAGAATTTGATTTTGGGTTTTCTTCTTTATTCGCTACTGAACGAAAGAGGAGGGTGAACTGGCTGAAATCGAAAAGATGGCGGAGTGGTTGTTCAAGTTTAGATTTTGGCAAGTGAGATGATAGTGAGGTTGTGATGTTGGAATCTACAGAGACCGCTATGATCGCAGCTTTATATAATCTATTGTACAAATGAAAACATATATGTAATGAGTGTCATTCTTTGAAGCTGTGAATTCATAGGGAACGTTTCTTAGAAGGCTTTGTTGTGTCACACACCTCCATGAAACACCTACAAAGTGGCATAATGCAGGAATCAAGAACAATGAAAACCCAAGAGGCTTTACTACCACCTCTTGGAACTCTCCCAAGCCATAGGGGTTTCCTTATGGCGGTGAGAGGATGAGAATAAAACCTGACGGCCTTCTATACCATACACTTCTCAAATAGCGTCTCATGGTTGATCAGAATACAAGGGGATGCTAGTAGGGATCGAGATTGCAAACTGTTTGCACTTAAGAATGAGATCTTTCAGTGATTTCAGGCAATTTTACATCATCCTTTTCAGCTTTTTTCTTTGGGCTTTGTGGCATCTACAAATTCACAAAAGAAACAACAGCTCAGTAGCTCAATATCTTCCAAAGTTTCGCAACAAAGAAAAAAGAGAATTTCCCAATCCCTGCAGGAATTGCAGAGAACCATCCAACAGTCACAAGTATGAATTAATCCCACCCCCATCGGGATGTCGACCCAGAACAATCCTTTCAGTCGGACTTTTCCTTGAAGTGTCTGAATCATCGCCATTGCTTGGCAAGTTATCACCCGCCGATCTATCGGGTTTATCAAACATGTCGATATCATGACCAAACTCAAATCAAACGAAGGAACACAAATCATCTTCCAAATCATCCAAGCTACATATAACTATTTTGCTATCAATCCCACATACGACAAAGTCATGAGCAGGGTTTTGTCGTAAGTTTGGGCTCTTGGAAACAGATGCCAAGACGCTGGCTGGTTGATCTTGTCACAAGTTATCCGCAAGGAATCAGAAGTTCTACAACACAGCTCGTATTCTTCTGGAAGAGTCGTCATATAAAGGTTCTCGCATTCACAGATGTAGACAAAATGGCCTTCTATGTTGTTAAATCGCAAACAGATTCAGTTAAACTCGCAGAAGCAGTAACGATGATGTGTCATGAAGAGTTCTGTTTCGAGAATGATTGGGCAACGGAGATCAGACAAATAGGAACTGTGTCTGTGCTAATTGATGCTCTGGATAGGCTCGTACCTTGGCGCCCTTTGACAACAGATGCCTATTGCTGGAAAGGCTTTTGATTACAGAAACCCTATGGAGCGGGGGATCCTGATCTGTAAATCCCATTGCCTTGCAAATTTCTAGCCTGACTTGTTCTAACTTCAGGTCTCTATTATAGTGTACTTCTTTCCTTATACTATTCACTGTATAATTTCTTTTTTGACGGTACGCTCCATACAACCTCCAACTCACTCAGGGGATGAATTCTATACTCTACAATTCATTCTGGCTTTTTCGTGATTTTGGGATCTCGATCACAAGCCTCGTCACAAAATTGGGGGAGAAAGACAGCTGCATTTGAAATTCATGACATATAGTGAGCAGTAATGCAGTCTAGTTTTAAGATTGAAATCGGGCCTTGACGTTGATCTGAATGGCACTCAAATAACTTAAAAACGTGGATGTCTGGTCATGATATCGTAACAATAAAATTGGGATATATCTGGGTTCCACAATCGGGTAGTCGGCAAGCCAAAACTTGATGCCCAGGATTCTCTGCAAATGCCGACAGTTGTTCGCTTGCATCCATGGAAATGGAGGTTTTACTATTGGACGTCCCCGGGTTCATATGCACGGAACGTTTCGAAGAGTGGGTTTCGGCATGTCAACTTGGGAGGTACATGACGCTAGACCAAGAGCAGCATCCAGTACATCCAGATCATATCACCTCCAATATCGAATAGTGCTTACTTTCACAAATGTCATTGTGAAGTCATGTATTGTCTAGTCAAAAAGACGTTGAGGTATTAATCGACAAAATAAATATGGCGGGTACTTCAAAACTCTTGAGCATCACTAGTGTCGCCCCTACATTTTGAGTCTTCCACATCAAGCCTCCACTCCAAGGTCGCATAACCACTATTCCATGCGACACACCGCACCGTAGGCCATGATATCTCCTGACTTCAGGCCCGGCCCTTTCCTTTCCGGTCCATTACCCCTCTCATGATCTCACTCCCAAGACCAAATCCCGGAAATACGGAAAATGAATGGTGGAAGGGGACAAAGCTTCAGCTTAGTTCCCGGTCATCAAACTCTTTTTGGACCTAGTTTCTCGATAATAAGCCCCGCATTTCGCCCCTCAACTTGAGATTACTTCTACTCCTCTCTTAGAGGATTATTTCTTTGGATTCTTATTCATTCTCATTCATTCTTACAGTCAGAAGTTGTATCCAGAATACCAGAAAGAATCATCGACATGGCACCCACTCTCCAGCCTTTCCGCGCTGAGCACATGGGCTCTCTGCTCCGACCCCAAGTCCTTCTTGACGTCAGAGAGCAGATCCGCGAAAAGGGTGTCAGCCCTGAAAATGCAGGTCTTGACACTGTGGAGAACGATGCTGTCAAGGACGTCGTCAAGATGCAGCAGGATCTAGGCTTTAAGGCTGTGACCAGTGGAGAATTCAACCGAACTCGCTTCTGGGGTCTCATGTGGGATGAATTTGAGGGAACTACTCAGCTTTCCAACGCAGAGGCTGCCCTCTTCCGTCTCTACCACCCTGATGTGGTCAGCTTGATCGAGCAAGATCGTCAGGTCATGCCTGGCGACTCTGTCATTGCTGGCGGCAAGCTGTCTCACAACCCTGAGAAGTCAGTCTCCAACCTTCATGAGTTGAAGCTCGTGCAGAAATTCGTGCCTAAAGAGGAATGGGGCAACATCAAGCTCACTATGATTACACCTGCTTGGTTCCACATGCGCTACAAGCAGGGTAAAGCTTACACTTCTGAGGCTTACAAGAACGACGAGGAGTATTTCCAAGATGTCGCAAAGGTTTACCAGGCTGAGCTTGATATGCTCTACAAGGCTGGTCTTCGAAATGTCCAGTTTGATGATCCCGGCATGGCTTGTAAGTCAAAAGCTAAAAACCAAATCAGACCAATGCTAACGCACGTATAGACTTCTGCAGCCAAAAGTTCCGCGACGGCTGGGCTGCCGACTCTAACAACATCGGCACTGTCGATGATCTTCTGGACGCTTACATTAAGCTCTACAACGACAGCCTCTCCAAGATTCCATCAGACATGCACACCGGTATTCATCTCTGCCGTGGTAACTTCATCGGCGGCCGTCACTTCGCTGAAGGCGAGTACGACATCATCGCGGAGAAGTTGTTCAAGGATCTCAACGTGAACACTTTCTACCTTGAGTATGATACCGAGCGCTCTGGTGGGTTTGAGCCTCTGCAGTACCTACCCAAGGACAAGACCGTCGTTGTTGGTATTGTTAGCACCAAGCTGCCCGGCCTCGAGGACAAGGAGGAGATGAAGAAGCGTGTATTGAGTGCTGCTGATTGGGTTGCCAAGGGAAGTGGTGAGAGTCAGAAGGAGGCTCTGAAGAGGATTGCTATCAGCCCTCAGTGTGGATTCAGTACTCATGAGAGTGGATACCCTCTCAACTTGGAGGAAGAGAAGGAAAAGCTTGCGTTAGTGAGGGAGATTGCTGATGAGATTTGGGGCGAGGCTTGATGATTGGTTTGTATATGGACAAGCTATAATGTGTGGTAAGTCTTGGTTGAAATATAAAGGCAAAGATCTCCCGCCTATTCTTGTATACCGCGATATGTGTGCGCGACCTATCTTTCGTCGCCGTGTGTTAGTCGTTTTTATCTCACCATGTCTGATTCGTATATAGACTTTAAACGCGGCGCTCTCTCCCAACCAATGACCAGCTACTCAGGTGTTTACATCTGATATCTTCCGTAGTATAGTGGTCAGTATGCAAGCTTGTCACGCTTGAGACCCGGGTTCAATTCCCGGCGGGAGAGATCCAGCCACATGTTTCAAACATGCCATTGAATTCTTTTTTGCATTTTGTCGTTTTACTTCTCTTTGCAAGAAAAAAGCAATTTTACGTCAGCGTTTCCCATTTCATAATTTGTCACTATTATTTCAATGTTCCTGCAACCTTGTATCGTACACTCAAACGTCAAATCTGTATGACCCGTCATCCTTCAGGCCAAACTGCTTGTCTTGAGTAATTCCCGGCAAACGTTCGTAAGGTTGGGCACTGTAAAGCGGTGGGAGAGCGACAGGTGTTTCTCCCGATGCTCCAAATGCTTCGGTCGAAGATTCAGACACCGAGATATCAGCAGCTGCAACACTGAAAGCCTGCAGCTCCGATGCCTCGACGTGGGCAGGAGGGGCGACATGGTTAGGCTGTCCCACTCCTCGCAACACCGTGATCTCCGTCTTGGAAAAGGCTTCGAGCTTGTCACCACTAAGTTCAAAGCCTCCATATCCGTAGAACTTCCATCGTAGATGGAGCGTCAGGTATTTTTCAACATCATCAAAGTTCTGAATGGGATGGTCTGCTTCGCAATCAATTGTATGATGGAGAAGCTGAATGGTCAGAGGGACTTGAGCGCATGAGAACACGCCCGCGTCAGCTTGCGTCTTGCAATTGGCACATGAATCTCGAGTCTTGCGCGAGCCACCACCAAAGGTATAGACACTTCCGACAAAGTTCTGCGGCTCAAAATGAGTCACGTTTTTGCCAGAAGGACCGCCCAAAAAGAACTTGATAGTGTAGGACTGTCCTCCAAGAGCGTAGCGATCGTATTTGACGTTGATGATGTAGTCCTTCCACGAATTGTTTTCGATGTCGGGCACACCTGGTGTTAAGCCATCAGGAATATTAGCATATCGATTCTCCTTGATATCTCGAAGGAGGTGCTCGGTGCAAGGATATGTCTTGTGAATATAGGCCTGGAGAAGCTTCTTGTATTCGCCCTCGTTGAGGTTTCCTTCCGAATCAAGAGCTTTCTCAGACACTTCCATGAGATCGTCGTAATGGTAGTTAAACACAGTCCAATCGCGACATTTTCTTGCAGTCCAGACGTCTTTGACTGGGTCGCCGTTGTCCTTGTCGTGGAATGGGTAAAGAGGATCATCCTGCTTATCGTCGGCGACATTCTCGTCGCCTGGTCGGGTTGGCTCGTCTTTGTCCCACCAGAGCTTAGGGTAAAGGGACTGCCAGATAGCCAGCAGGCGATCAATCTGACTGCGATAAATGTCACACATTGTAAACAAAAAAAAAAAAAAAAAA
>JAAGWP010000472.1:0-41074 GCA_013266165.1 Fusarium graminum
GGGATGGGGATGGGGAATGATGCAGTGCGGGTGCAGTTCTAACAGCGCAGACCACGCGCTGGAAGGAGTGTGTGCGTACGTGCAGAGAAGGAGTGTGAGCGTTAGTCTGCAGGCAGTGTGCAGGCAGTGGAGGGCGTGGCGGCGTCAGGTCGGGTGTTCCTCCACTGTTGCGTTGCAGTGAGAGATTTGAGTGTGAGAAAGCTCGGGAGTACGAGTACGCCGATTTTTTTTAGGTCCAGTCTAAGCAAAAAACTGTCGTAGCAGTAGCATGGAAGTAACGGCCGTTGTACGTACTGAACCAAGCCCTGCATCAAGGTATAGTACCTACAGTGTAGCAATGCCTGACAAGTTCCAGGTTGTCCAGGTCCCCAGTTCCCAGCCAGTTTTTTTTCCTTGGTGAAGAGACAAGCAAAAAGACAGGCCAACGGGAGTGAACAAAGTGGGTTCCAAATTGGTAGATGCAGGGGCCCTTGTCATTTTAGCACCTTCACCCCCCAAACAAGCCCCGGGCGATGCACCTCACACGCACGGAGCCCACGAGCGACGGCGGCGAGTGTGGAGCTTTGGAAGAGTAAAAGTGGACTCAAACGAGTCGTTGACGAGTGAGCACTTGTCAAAACGAATCCTGGTGTGAAGAGTCAAGACTCAAGACCGAGAAACCCTAGCCAGGGCGGGCCAGCTCGCTTCAGAGATGTAGTGGGCCACGACACGTACAAGTACCTCTCAGCGGGCCTTATCAGCCAAAGTGTACATGTCGGCAAAAGTCTCTACTTGACAACTGTAGCGAATGACGGTTGGAATTCCAAGGGAGCCCAGCTCAATGAGACAAAGGTGGCGCTTCTCTGAGATGGCAGGGATACACGGGACATGGACATGGGCGGGATCCGTAGGAGACCCAGCAGAACCGTAGGTGGAACTTCAATCAGCAAACCGACCAAGCAAACCGCATCCTGTCTGGGTAGCCCTAGGTCATCACCACCACTTCCACCGCGGTCGTGCGTCAACCTGCTTGGCTTGCCTGCCTGCCTGATTTACCTAGCCGCGTGCTCTATCCCGTCCGTCTTTCTCCTGGATATCGTCTTACCCGCCTCCGTCGAGATAGTCATTCATCAGTCCAACAAATTTGTCTGGGGGGTCAAGTCACTTGTATCAGCGGCACACCTAAATACTGATTGGTTGTGGCAAAGGTGATATAATGGTGTATGCTTTGTGGTACCCCCATGGGAGGTAGAAGATGGACGCAACAACCTTAGGTAGCAGTGTTCTCTCCTCGATCAACAAACTCGGAGTCTTCGGTACAAGAAGGGTTTACTGACACTCATCAGTCATCCGTCTCAGTGGTTCTATGATTCCTTTGAACTTAGCGCTGCTTCAGACCAGAGATCCCCACAGACTCTAGGGCCAATGTCAGCTCAGTGGCTGATCCAGGGTATCATTCGCACTCACACAGGCCCGATGGAGAGGATGAGAAGGTCAACTTTAGGATCTGGGTGCCCTAATCAGGATGGGATGCTCGCTGCCCACCCTACCACGATGACGAGATGGAGAGTGCCTGATCCAAGCCAGGAGCTTTCTCATGATGCGTAATGGTAGGTATGGGCAGCCAGGTGCAGTACATACCGGAAGTCGTGGGAACTGGCACTACCTTACTTTTCCCAATCTCCATCCTTGCACGCCTTGGCACTGAACTCCCAAGGCGGCAGTGGACACTATTTCTGGATGGCGACTCGCACATTGTCAGTAAGCCCTCAACTGATCCGAGCCATCGGGGGCCAATTCTCGGAGAGAGGCGAAGACCTCCACTATTGCTGCGACGGCTTAACGGGCGACGGGTCTTTCGTCTTCGGTCCTGACATCAAGAACCAGCCAGCACAGAGACTCGCAAACACGAAAGGCCAGCCATGTCTAATGATAACTATGTGGGATTCGTAAACTGCCCCGTATATTTTCTCGGTTTATTTCTGACTGTCTGAACTTTGGGTGCTTTCCCACCGTCCCATCAACCAAGTCTCCAGCTCTTTCCAGCATTCTGGTTCTTTAGATTATCAATCGTCTAGGTATCGGGAGCTTGAGGAACGTTTTATGCCCATGTATGCGCCGACACTGCTTGACCACCATGCCGAACCAATCGTGGTGGCCGGATTTTGCAACAAATGATTGTGAGCCAACTTTAGGGGTAGCAAGTAAAGTGCAGCAAGTTCACACTTTCCACGCTTGGGGTGGTCGGAGACGTCACTAGCATGGAAGCTGCTGCCAACCTTGTCCTTTTTCATTCTCATGTGTTGTACGGGAGTACTCACTCATGCTTGTGGCTTAAACCGTTGGTGCAGGGGGAAGGAGCCTATGGAGCCTAGGAGCGCTTGACAAAAGAAGCGCCAGAAATTTCTGCGTTGCTACTGACTGATGGTGCATGTGCTTTCCCTCATTCGTCCAGATCCAGAGTTTTGGCACGACGTGGATTTTTTCTTGCACTGCAGGCAAGAAAAAAGTGTCCATCGTCATCAGCTTCACCTGTATTTCTCTGGCGCAGATCAGCACCCCATTTAGCGCTCTCTAACTTTGCACGTATCCCTAGGTACTCGGACGATACCTGCAGTAATGCGCAGTACCTACTACACGCTTTACCCCCTACCGGCCATGTTTTATTAATCAAATTAAACGACAAGAAATGAGATTATGATTATGGATTTTTTTTATTTCACCTGTACAGCGCCGGTATATCAGCATTAGAAACAACAACAATAATAATAACAACAACAACAACAACAACAACAACAACAAAAACAAAAACTCTGGAGCATGAAACGCCAGGCAGGTCTCGATGCCTTGGCCGGTTGTGGCAATCCTTCAGCAACATCTGGTTGGCCAACTCATCATTTCTCTCAGCCCAAAGGACACAAGTCGAGGTGGTCCACTCTTCCCGTTGAGGTGTGCTTCCAGAAACCCTTCAATTCACTTGAAGCCGCAGATGGCCCATTGCCCAGGTACGAAAATACCGCTATCTGCAGGGATTGTCTCCATTGTCGATCACAAGAACTCACCGTCCGTTCTCGAGGAGACTACCTACGGAGTGACATGCAAGACACTAAATTAGCTGGCAACATTCCAAAGCCACGCCTGCTTTACAGAGTGGGCCAGCGTTCCTCGATCTGTCGCCCATCAGCCTTTTGAGCGTAGCCATTACATTTATGGAAAGCGGTTGGCAGTACAGCACCATTGGTCATGCTTGAGGATAATCTAAGCGTTTGTCCAATTTTGCTTCATTTATGGTTGGACAATACCCGATTTTTGATGATACATGTAATCACCACAAAACTTGGTGGTTGCGTGCATTGCTCCAGGGAAAAAACAACTCTTAACGAAAACTAGAGACATGGTGATCCTATTTCAAATTTGCCTCCCAGTCAATGATCAGATCTACATTAACCAACCGCTCTTCATAGCTCCGTGATGGCTCACCAGAACATGCAAGTCCATCGAGCTTTGGACCAAAGGAGAACCCCGACCCAAGAGTGCGGAGAGAAATGCCTCAGGTCCACCATCGATGCTGTGTCAATCGAGTGCGGTGCAGACATCTGGGCCAGTCTGATTGACCCCTCCCGCACAGCAGCACCTCATTGATTTGTTCGACGTCTGCACTAGAGTGGGTGCGCGGTGATAGAGACTACGTATGTAACACCACCAAGCTGTTCACCGCTGTTGTCTCCAGCCAATCTCACGAGCTCAGCTCCACAAGCCCTGTTCTGGGAGATTGGATCCACCAGCCAGGGCAGAAATCGCTGCAGCGCAGGCGAGCCATTTCGTAGCGCCGTTCCCCCAGGAAATTACTGTAGCTGCTCAGTTATTTCGAACCGCCCTGACCAGGCAAGCCAAGGTTGCCATGTGAGCACCAGAGTGGCTTGAACCTTGGGTTGACGAGACGAAACATGCGGCCAACACGGACAGTCTCCTCCTGGCTTTCCATATGGAGCTCTTTCTGTAATTTTTTGGTTTCATGTGGCAAGCAAAATCTCATTGTGAATATGGACCGAGATATCACAGCGCTTGACCTTTTGAAGTTGTATCCCCGTTACGGATATTGTGTCGTATTCAAAACTACCACATTCAACGAGTATGGACTAGCTGTTTTCTCAACAAACTACACATCTAAGAACTAGCCATGTAACGAGTATCGCTTCGAAGTTATGTCTATATATAAGTCCGACGTGAATAGAGCACTCTCTCGATCTTATTGATAGCTTCTTGTCTCAACGATACTCATGAACGAATTGACGAGACTTAAGGTCCTGGCTAAACCATGCTGCATCGTCAAGCGCGGGACGAGATACGACGGGTCAAGGGTCTTTCTAACCCAACAACCGAGCGTCACTTGGTCGGTTGCCATGACCTGGTCCCTTAAGTGACCACTGACTTTGGCAACCATCCATTCATCTTATAGTCTTTCTTGTCTGTACATGTATGCCCTCGTGTCCACTCCTGTATGCCAAAATTCAAGCACCATGGAAGCAAAGAAAAAGGCAGAGTATGGTTTTCAAGTCAAGGTCTTCGGGTAGCATCAAAAGCATGGGTGTTCGACGATGCCTTCCAGTTCTCTGCCTCAAATACAAAACCCGATGGTTGGAGCGTTTTGTTGTGTGGGACGGGACATGGTGGGCGGGGACCAACCACTACAGCCGCATTGATTAACGCTACGAATCCACCTCAAGTATGGAGCTAATCGTGATGCCCCTGCAAGCTTCTCGAGAAACGACTTACGCTCTAGTACTAATGAGGTATGACACCTTCGATGGTTTGGACATTCTAGATTTCTCAGGGTCTCTGTCGTTGAATCGAACGAAGACTTGTCAAGTTTGCGGCGTATGACCGCATGGTGCAAACGGCTCAGAACAACTACAAGGGACAGCTACTTGGACAGTGTCTTCCAAAGGCATTCAAGCAGGGTGATATTACACATTAAAGCTGCAGCACGATCTTACCAACTCGTCGGGTAATATCGAGCCTTGGCTGTCTGATTCGTTCAACGTCAGTAGCTTACGTCTTCATGTTATCAGTCATTTACTACGTACATAGTACCTCTGGGGCATGGGCTGGTCGCTGGCAGTGCTTTGGTTCACCAGTGGCGCCTTGATAAGCTTGATCCACGGCTTGACCGCAATAAACGCATTTCTAACTCGCGTGACAGTTGCTGCTATTCCTTCGCCGCATGCACAACTCGATGGGTTCATGCATGGCTTCTCTGATGGATCATGAGGGAGTCGACCCCTCATTCTCTACGCGCTTTGGCCTTTGAGCAATGGGCAGTGCTGTGCAGCGTGCAGTTAATGTGGTTGGTTTCCGTTATTTCAAGGAGGCATGGATCATGGATTCAGAGGTGTCTCTTATGTTTGGCGTCCAGCTTGTTCAAGCGACCAAGTGGATAGTGCCTGGGCGTCGACTCCCGCACCATTTTTGTTATTCAACTGGTACAGTCATTCAGTCACGATATGTAGGGCTGGTATATCTGTACACCTGTACGTCAGCTAGCGTCAGTTCTGATCAGTGAGCATGAGCCGCATCAATGAGGCTGTCACGGTTATGGGTGACCATCCAAAACTGGATACTTACCATTGCTCTGGACGAAGCGGTGTGAAGCAAAGTGTGCACCAGTGAAACATGTTTCGATGGTCAGGTACTTTTTGCGCCTTTTGAAGTTCAACTAGCTGATGTGCCTGGCTAATGAACAGTACACAGCGTGAACTGCCAATGCCAGATGTTACCCTATACCAGACTCACGAATACGGTACACTGCAAGATTTCACATCGACTGAATAGCACATGTTGACCAATGGGAATGAATGTTGACCTTGAATGATTTGTAACCAATTGGAGGTTGACGTTTTGCTTCATCGAAGGACCTTGACACCACCATGTCGGATGGGCATGGTCGATCCCCTTCCCCGGACGCGGAATCCATGAGGATCATCACACATCGTGACTGTTAAGACAACGACCATGGGTGTAACTACTGTACCCTTTCATCTGAATGAAAGAGATGATCCTTTGCCGCGCAGCATTACCTGGGATTAGGCAGAACAAGTGGTACTATGATGGCACCCTCAGGAGACGATGTCAATCGTCGGATGTTGTAGGACCGTATGACACTACATTCAATATTGACTTGTCGTCATAACGTGTGTGGTTTACTACCTCATTGATGGTTATACTGGAATAAGCCCTTGATCGACACGGATGGAATCAACATTTCAGTCAGGACAAACAGCTCAGGGCGGAACCTGCGTCACAAGTGTTCGCCAGCCTGAGCTAGTCAGCGACGATCGAGACCCTGATCCTGTCTTAGAGGGTGTCAAAAGACTTGACCGTCCAGGCTAAGGGGCAGAAAAAGATTAGGCAATGTACTATCAGAAACTTCCTCTAAACTTGCCTAACTATTTTTATCACCTAGTCTAAAGCAGTCAACTCTCATGGTAACTCGAGGCCTGTTCTCTAGACTCTAATTCTCTGCCCTGCCAGGTTTGCCACCAACCGGTTCGGTCTCTTCTGTACTAACCCTATCAACCCCCCTCCCGGGAAGAACACCACATCATGGTTAGAACCCGAGCTGCAAGCCTGCAGTCATCTAGATGGTACATTGGTCTTTGTGGGGGTGAATTATCCAGCACCAGCCACTGAGGAAAGAAAGAGGCCAGACCAGGGGAAAGGAAATGCCGACGATATGCTAGATGATATAATGAAATCCACTTCCTAACTTAATTGGTAAAGCATAAGCATACCTTATCGCAGCCGTGCAAATCAGATGAGGAAAAGTAGAATGGAGCTTACAAAAGAGAAGCAGAAAAAAAAAAAAAAAAAAAAGCCTCTTGCTCATTAGACCCGCTGCTTGGATGCTAAGAAACCATGACTTGCAGCAAAAAGAGGCCGAGTCCGACAACTGGGCCATCACGTTTAGAAATGTTCAGCGGCTGGAGAACTGAGGTCTTTGGTCGTTGTTTAATCTAGATTACGGCTAATCTTTGAGACAGCTAATTTTGACGACCTACCGACGGCTTCCGCCTCAAAGCATAACAACTCAGAAGGTCACATCGTCATTCATTCAACAGTGAGTGAGTGACTTGGTCTTGAATTGTCCCTAGATATCTTGCATTAAGTCTCGAGGTTAGACTGATATTGTGATTATGTAACTTTAAAAAACATACCGAGTGTTTATCCATGACACCCAACGCCCGTATTGCTTTCCTTCTCAAAGTGACTGTTCCGCGACGTAGCGCACCAAACCCCATATTGCTCCTTTGTGAATATGTAGAAAGAGTGCTCTCATGGATTCTCATAGCATAACTATAACATCCACAAGACTGATATACATCAATATGGAGATGCCCAAGGATCGTCATCAGTCGATGTTTTCATCATGTCATACTATAGGGCACAATCGCCTTGTCAATAACAGGCTGCCGACGTGACATCTTTTCGCTTTCAGGACCCCATTGTGATCGATACGATGTTTCCTTTCCAATGGCGTTGTCAAACGCCGTACGGCACTCTGGGGGCAAAAGATCCTTGATATCATCAGATACAGCACTTAATCCTTGAAACGACGCAAGAAAATCTGCGGAGCCAGCTGTACCATCCACTGCGGATGCCGAGATGATACCTGCCGATGATGTTTCAAAATATGTGTCGGTAACAAAGAAATTGCGCGCCATCTTGGCCGGTACGGGAGGGAACACGGAGCTTTCTGTGGTGACCTCATCCTCTGGAGCGACCTGCTCAATACGTGCTCTAGTTGGCTGCATTGTTGCTGGGTACTGCTTCACATTGGTATGAATGTCGTACACGCCAGCGTTGTTGAGCTTTCTGATAGAATTGATGGTGGCATTGAAGGTGCTATGCAGTGTGCAGTTAGTATCATGGTGCTTGTACAATGAGCCTAGGGGGGAAACATACCTAGCCTCACGAGCGTGCTCCAACATCCAGTTCATGTCGTTGACATTGACTTTGCGTTTCTTGGACTCGATCTTGCCGTTGGGAACAGGGACCGATGGTGCGTTGGTGTGGTACACGGCACTGGCTCCGTGCCATGCAACGTATTGGTTCTTGTTGTACGGCTCTCCCGCAACAAAGTGATCGTTTGGGTCCGCAAGTTGACCCTCGACAACACCGTCGGCGCGAGCTTGGGTAACGTTGTAATCGTCAATAACACACTTTCCGCCCACAACGATGCGCGCACCAAATTCGCGGAAGACTGATCGTGCTGTCACAATACCGATTGAGCGTCCCTTGTATGAGTGAGGGATGATTTCTCGCTCGATCATGTCTCGCTTCTCATCGTCGTCCACAATGATCTTGTAAAGTTTGCGGTGCTTGGTGAAGAACAGGTAACTGTCTCTGAAACCGACACATCGCGCCGGCTCCGTTGAAAGCATGTAGAGTCTATCCCCGCGACCTGTGACAGTGAATGTGCGACATCGGTAATCGCGTCCGCCCTGAAGGTTACCCAGCTTATCGACCTTTGTCTCGCCCTCTGGATCCTCGGGCAGTACGCACTCGTCGTTCACAATCTCGGCGACGGTTCCCTCGCCGTCGATGACTTGTTCAGCCTTTGGCGCAGCAGGACCTCCCTTACGGCCACCTCTCCCTCGCCAACCGCCTCTACCACGGCGTCGCGGAGTGTTGGCCTCGTCGGCAGGAACGGAAATCATGTTGTCCCAGTCCGGAGGTCGATTCTTAGGTGGGCGACCAAGCCTTTTTCTGCGTACCATCGGTTGAGGAGGGGGTGTTGGTTCTTTGACAGAGTCGTCGTCTTTATCAATAACGTCGGCAGCATCGTCTTCGTCGCCGGTTTCCTCCTCCTTCGGCTGATGATCCTCGTCCTTCTCATCATCGGGGTCAGGCAACAGCTGTCGCTTCGCATCCTGGGGACTGGATTCGGCATCGGGCATGGGCTCATCTTCAAGATCGGCAAAGGACTTGGGGGTGCTTTCTGATTTGGCACTTCGCGTCAGCCTCAGGCGAATCTTCCCTCGGGGAGCCATAGTAAAGGTTTGCGATTTTGGTTATGCGCGATTGCGCAGCACAATGGAGATAAGTTGGGGAGATAAAAGAAACACAACCATGCGATGCACCAATAGAAAAGAAAAAAAGGAAAAAAAAAAAGGAAAAGGAAATGTCTAGAAGCGGGAATGTGATGTTGATGTTGATCGCGAAAGATACGTTCTCAAATTTGGGGGTGGTGGTTGGAAGATTGGATGCGACGTGACGAGAGCTCGAACTCACTCACCTAGAGCAGCCGCAGCCCGCTTGGCGGCAGCGCGACCTGAACGTCTGCCTGCCATTTTTGATGAGGTGGTGCTTGCTCTGTTTCTGTTGCCAGAGCAAGTGGAGGCGTCCCCCCGATGGAAATTGCGAGTGGGAAAGGGAGCTTCAGTTATCAAGTATCACAAAAAAAGAGAATAGTAACAAAAAAAAAAGGGGGTGGAGGGGGAAAATGCAAGAGATGAGAGACAAGAGGAGGGGGTTTAGAGATGAAGAAGGAAAAGGGAAGGGAAAGACCGTTGCGTTGCTGCGTTGCTGTTTTCCTTCCTTGTCGGTTGGTTCACCCTCAGCTCAGCTTTATTGACTGACTCCAAAAGAGGCTTGCGTGCACTTGAGCCACGGTTCAGACGCGCCTGTACAGGCAGACACACGGTTTGATTGGCCGAGAGCCTGCCTGATTACCGTCGAAATACTCGTCAGCACTGTAGAAATACACTGTGAAGCTATCCTAGTGTCAAGAACGACTTGTACAGGTGATAAGAGATTTTATTAGATCCAGTTTATTTACTATGTACATTATACATATGACATTATAGGCCAGAGGTGGTAACCAGCACATATCAAAGGCCTGCTTGTACATACCGTAGACAAGGTAACACTGGAAAAGACAAGTAATTGCATTGCAATAATGTGAGTTAACGTATATAAGTTTCTTTATATGCATCAGGTACACCTGTATTGAATGCTAACACTACCTACTTATATAGCTGGGACGATAGAAAACCCCGACTTCCTCATCACCTATCAAATAATAATCAACGACCTTCCTGCATCATCGCCAATCCTGGCTCAGTGTAACATCGTATTTCTAGACCAATGTATAACTCCTTGCGTTTACTACAAAGTATCCCACCCGCCATTGTTAATCTCTGCCTCCAACTTGCGACTGATCAAGCTTGGAACGCCGTGGTTGAGCACCGTGTTTCGTATCATAGAGTCATATCGCTTTTGGTTCAGGAAAAGCTGTCGCCCATGACGCAGCTGCGGGTCGGTCTCGCCGTATTTATCGATATATGGCGCTGGTGTGAATGATCCTGAAAGTCGGAAGAGGTATACGACTGAACATTTACGGACGTTGAGGAAGACGCCGATATTACGTTGACACCTGTAGCCCATTAGTATCCCCCGTACTGCACTTTTCGACCACTATTGCTTACTTGCGCATGTGCTGCTGTGCACCACCAATCTTGGTATACTCTGTACGATCCGAAGAGTTGTCTGTCTTCTGACAGCATGTGCCCTGACTGCACGATAACTCTCCACAGAAGAGGCAAATTACAGGATCTGTAAGTTCTTTGCCAGTTGTAGGACATTTCCGCCTAGTGGCTTCCTCTATGAGAGCATCGTAGTTCTTGGGTAGTCCTATTAGTTCGAAGATTCCAGGGTGGCTCATCATTGCCGAAAGGGGAATATCGCTGTAATCTCCAGGCCACATCACTTGGTGTTTGACCCAGCCAGAAACCAGTGAGGGGGTTGTCTGGGGCCAGCCGCACGCAGACGCATTATCTGTAACGGCAGCGCACATTTCATCAAATGTTGGTAGCCGGAGTGCTTCAGTGAGACGTTCCAACTCATCAGCATCTGGCGTCGGTGAAACATGGCTGTTGAAGTCTACTCCGTACTTCACATAAAGGAAGATGACACACTTCCGCAGGAAAGTGAGAGCATACTTCTTGGAAAATGTGTACCAACTCTCTAGAGTATCCACACCAGGCTGCTGAAAGCCACAATTCTCGCCAAACTCAACACCCTCAGGAAACTGAGCGGCATGGTATTCAAGACCCGTTTTTGTAACGCCAAGAGCAAAGTCTGCAAAATTATTAATGGCCGGGTCTTGCGTCTGTCGATTCGTGAGATTGCCGACCCAGCTAGCAACAGGAATGTTGCGGCCCATGTGGTACACCAGCTTGACAAGCTCTGCCAAGTAGCACAATCGAAGTACATGCGAAATCTCGGCTTTTTGAAGTGGCACCAACCCGTATGAACATTCTACCATGAACAGGAACGAGTCCATGCTCAGAAGAGGGGGGTAGACATCCAATGGCCGGCGAGCGTAAGGGGTTCCAGTACCGAAGTACCGAGACATGAAAAGTTGGCAGTGCTGTCTCTCGCTGTCCTTCTTGAACTCAACTTCAATCTTATTCTCATTCCCGCCAGATTGCGCTCCGACAGCGATGTACGACGAGACAGTTTCTGACAAGACTCTGAGGTGCGTCAGGATGTGCTCAGGAATCTTCTCCAAAAGTGTCATGCCTGGTTGAGCTTCAACGCCTCGCTGCTGGACTTCTACTGAAGAGATAGTAAAGCCCACAGATTTGACAAGCGTGTCACTCGCGCATAGATCACCGACATTGTCGCCCTTCGCGTCAATCAGATGACTAGTACGCAGGCCATTGACCCGAAGTGTATTACGTAGCCGGCGGTAGGCGGTCAACAGCTCGTTCATCAGCTGATTACCGTCTGTGTTAATGGCAGCTGGCTGAGGTTGCGCTGGCTCAGGGGTGACCGAGTCAGAGAATGCATAACTAACGGGAGTACCAACGGTGGACGAATGAGACTCGGCATCATCTCTGGCCCATGTATTGTCGCTTGAAGTCTGGGCTGGGAGCAAAGACTCGACAAGACTCCCTGGGAGACTAGGGGTGAACATGTCAGGCATAGTCGGTTCATCCTCTCGCGCCTTACTTCCACCGATCCAGTAGGCAGATCCCATCTGTTTCTCCACGAAGTCATCAAAGGTACCCTGAGGTTGTAGGTAGCCTGGGTACGATTCATCTATGCCTTTCCAGACGATAGGAACGAATGCGTTACCAAGCGCCTTGCATAAAGGACAGACAAACTCGTTGCGTCGAGTATCCTCAGGATGATGCCTGGCAATCTGGTGCGTATGCCGGCGAACAGTTGCCTCGTAGTAAACCTCAAAGCAGCGGTAATGCATCATATGTCCGCAACCACTTGCTACAGGACCCGACCTACATACGTTGGAGGGGAAACCCTTTCCGATGGTCTGCCTCTCTGCGAGGAAAGTCTCGCCTTGAGCATTGATCTTTTCTACCATTTTTCGGTTTTCATGAGCAATGCCGAAAGGTCGAACATCCTCGGCTGACCGGTCAAGACTGCAGGGGGTTTGTGATGCCTCGCGAACGAAGTCGGGATCCTGGAAATCTGTCTGCCGAAGAAGGCGGCTTTCATTGAAGTGGGCGAATGTCCCGTAGAGGTGTCGATCATCCGGCTCTTCCTGGCACAAGATGCATGTTCCTACAGGATACTTCCAGTTGTGTTTCTTATCCTCAGCCTGCTCTTCCTCTCCTTCTTCGTCAACATCCTCGTCGACGTCACTACCCCAGTCGAAAGAGGCTTGATTCTCCATGAAGCTCTTTTGCTGTTGCTGGAACTGCGCCATGACCCTGGCTTGACGGCTCAGAGCTGCCTTCTTTCTTCTTTCGCGTTCTTCCTCGGCAGATGTGTTGGCCGGGGAAGCTGTGTTGATGCGGTCTACAGAAGCTCCCAGGTTTACGTACGCGGTCTCAAAGGTACGTGGACGTTTCTGGCGTAAACGCTTGAGGACAAGCGCGATCTTAGGATGGACCGCCTTGAACTCGTCCTTAGCCGACATCATGTTCAACAAAGAAACAATTGTCCTTGAACTATGGGCTTCGGGCATGAAGTTGCTGCGGCCAAATTTTGTAAGAGCAATGTACACAAACGACTTTGTTGACTCCTCGCCCATGCCATCGTCGCTTGATTTGTCCTCGAGGATAGCGATGAGCATGAGATGTAACACGACTTGGAGGAACGTCTCCAGTCGTGTGAACGGGACTGAAGGAGTAAACTTGCCGGCCACCAAAGGATAGAGAAGTGAGTAGTAGATGACCTGAGCGAACATGCCTGTGCTAGTGAAAGCACCCAGTTCCTCAAACATGCCTGATGGGACTGGTCTCGCCTTGGGCTCGTACACGATTTCATCGACAGTCTTTCCTGTGCGCTTTGCCATCTTCTTTCGGTATGCTAGCTCGGACTCTTCACGCTGGTTCTTGTTATAATGCGCAATATAAGGGTCAATCTCCTCAATGAACTCTGGCCGAAGCTCAAAAGTACCAACATCGGAAACACCCTCAGGTGGTTTGAAAGTCGCCATTTCATCCAAGACTCGGTGGAAGTCTTCTTGTTCTTGGTACTTCTCAGGAAGTTTATTACAGATCTCGTTAAAGGAGAGTGGCTTGAAGCATAACACATGGGTAATATCACGACGCATGGCTAGCAGTCTGGACATGGCTTCATCTTCGGAGGATATCAAAGAAGTGCGATCGCTGAGCAGGACGATCAGGAGGTGGATCATGTCTTCAACAACATCAAGGTGCTGGGCATCATCCTGAGCTTCCGACTTGAGTTCAAACAAGCCTTTGACCCAGCTCTCCATTCCAAAGCGATCGACAATAGAAGCCAATACCCGGCTAGGGTTACAGACCACCAAAGCGGTTTGAAGAAGAAAGATATCACGGTGATGAGATACGTCCCGCTGGCTGACGCCCCTGTAGGTACTGGCTTGGTGTCGGAGACTGATTCCATTGCGAACCCACATGTTGGCTTTGATCTGGGCAAGCCAGGCGCAGACGCGGAGCGGGAAGTCCAATGAGGCAATCAGATAGTCCTCTGCAGTGTAATTCTTACGTGGCACTTGAGGTCTACCCATAAGCCTTGGCTTTGACTTGAGCTCTTGTTGGGTGAAGCTCAACAGGTTTCGCATAGTGGACACAGGAAGCGATCGTCCGCACTCAATGAGCCAGGATAAGGTGTAGTGTAGCGCATGGTGGAAGCTGATTGCGTCTTTCTCGACGACAAACTTGACCACATCATAAGATGAGGATTCTCCATCGAATTCAAAGTCACTCAATGTTTTGAACTGGACCTCATCCTTGATTTCGCTTTGCTTGAATCGATGACGCTCAGCTCCAATTGAGTTCAAGATAACTGTCTTGGCCGTATAGCGGATTGCATCTTGAAGATAATGAAACTCGTCAGGTGGGCAGTTGCGGAAGGCTTCAGCGAGGTTTCGGGCTTGGAGGTTGATCTGCCTGGTAACGAGCGATGCGGTAATCCAGGAATCGGCCTCGTATTCCACATGCTCGACTACAGCCCTCACATTGGGTCCTATACATTGGTGGAGCTTGACAAGGTCAAGGAACTGCATGAGGTAGCGGGGTTCACATCTGACACGCTCCTGGACATGGGGAGCACCAAACAGATACTTGAGGTCCTGGTAGAAATGGTACATGCGCCTGTTGGTGACTGATCCACTCTCGAAACCGAGAACTGCATCAGGGGAAACGTCCCAAGGATGACCAACCTGGCGGGTTGTCAGGAAGGTGTAAAGGATGGCCAACAAGCTGGTCATAAAGTTGCCACGCTCAACGACCTCCGCAGTGATTGACGGGGTGGTGAGCATCTGGAGGGAAAGATTGATGATGGAGTGATCTGGCTCTCGATCTCCAACCAAGTAGAGTTGGGCCAAGATAGTGTAGAGACTAGCAAACCGAAGAGCCAGCACACGCTTGAACTCTGGAATCGTCACGACTGTGGAAATATACAGGGCCCGGAGGTCGTTTCTAACCTTCTTCCACATACGGAGATCGAATAAGAGAAGCCAGTCTAGACGGACACGCCGGAAGACATCCTCAGCCGGAGGTACGTTCTCCCTTTGTGTATACACGGCAGGTGTCTCAATCCAATAACGACCGGGCCTAGGGACCATTTTCTCAGTCTTACCAGGAGTTTTGGGGATATCTGCATTGGCCTTGGCGTAGATTGATGGCGCAATCAGGGGTTCTGCTGTGTCCGAGTCGGAAGGCGTTGCTTCTCTATCTCTGGCTCTAGCTGGTGCTTCAGGCTGTGCTTGGCCTTGAGACTGAGCTTGGGCAGGAGGCGGAGGAGGTGGGGGCGGATATCCGGCCATTGTTGCTTCGTCTTCTTCCAGAGCTTGATCGTTATCTCGCCAGTTCATACCGAGATCTCCAACATCTCCAACATCTCCAACATCCCCACGAGCATCGACCATCATTACATCATCATCTTCGTCTTCGTCTCCTCCTGCCACTGAGCTGGAAGGAGAGTGTTGGCCTTGGTCGTCCATGTCTGCGTCGACATCATCGTCGTCTTCGTCTTCGTCATCATCGTCGTCGTCAATTTCTATTTGAACTCCAGCACCTGCTCCTGCAGCAGCTTGCAGGGCTAGGATGAACCTAGCATTCATACCGTCGAAGCGACGTCTACTGTCGACAATCTGATCGTCCTCCTCCTCATCATCAATCAGACCAAGTGTGTGAGTTGCTTGGCTGCCCTGACGCCACGGGTTCATGACCTCCTCACAAACGGTACGTCGCAAGATGTTGTTATCATGACCAACGGAACAGCCCGAAATATCACTCAACCACTCCACGAGAGTCCCGCACATTTGCTCGCGGAACGTATCTCTTGCAGACCGGATAGTGACTGTAACTCTGATGGCTTCCATTACCCCCGCCATGTCCAAAAGTCGGGGAACGTCGGACAGATACGTAAGAATGCTTCGCCCAATGGCATCCGTCTCCCAAGCGTTCTCGACTGCTAGCTTTCGGCTCTTTCTGCAAGCACGAGCAACCTGGTCTTGTACCTCCTGAACGGTATGCTTCTCGTCATTCCACAGGATAAGGGCGAACTCGTTGCATTGCTCAGCTTCGGGACCGTAATACTTGGATGATAGGCGTGATGATTTTTCATCTTCGAGAATCGAATCTTCTGTCTTGGCCTGTCGAAGCTGCTCTGGGGAGCATGAGATGACGTCGCAGATATAGTCGAAAACGCGGCCGATAGTCATCTGTAGATTCGTCACAAGATCCTCGGGCAGACCGGCTGCCTCTTTTCCTTTGCCCTTATCGGTACCTCCCTGTACGTTGGAATGGATAGTACAGAATAGAGGCGTTCGCCATGCTTCGTCGTCTCCACAGTCGCAGCAACCGCTGTTTCCTACAGATATGTGGATTCGAACCATGTGCCCCGTATGATCGGTTGAGTCGAAGCATCGAGCGCACAGACAACAAGTCTCGTCGGTGCCGCAGGTACGGCACATGTATGATGCTTCACCAGGTTTGAAGATATGTCCACATCGCTTCCCCCGCGCTGCCTCGGTGTATTCGGCTCCTTCGACTGCGCCTTGGGAGTCGCTCAGCTTGAGACTCTCTCCAGGTTTACCGTCAGGGAAGAGTAATCGCATGTATTCGTTGTTGCCGCCAGCAAGAGACCAGAAGAGACTGGTGAGTAGTTCGCGCGAAGCTTCTTCGGTGAAGCGGTAGTTGAAGCGTGCGGGCAGCTCCGCCAAGAACTGGCAGAGCTGCTGCTCCTGTGTTGACATGGAAGGGGACATTGTCAAGTCAGCCTCATCGTCGCATGGATTTGTTATGAAAAAGAGAAAGAAAAGCAAAACAATTTGCTGGTTGCGGTGTCGGCGATGTCGTCAGGTTGGTAGTTGATAGGCAATACCAAAGGTGGGGGGTCCGCAAATATTGGAGAAAGGTTGGTGGAACAGCACGCTGAACGAAGACGTCAGCAACCCAAATATGCCCAAAAAAATGACTTGCTCGCCTGCGATTATGCATCAACAGGTTGCAAGTATTGGAAATGTAAAACCGAACTTGGTTCACTCATTGTGGTAGCTCAATGTTTAGACTAATGGTAGTGATTGAGAAGGAAACTATCTAAACCTACACTGTTAAAGATGTCCACGACTGCTCTTTCAACGTTCATGATATATAACAATCAACTTGTTTGCAATATACTGGTACATGTTGGGACGTAACTACATGATACGTGATTACCAAGACTTCGCTCGAGTGGAATATGTTCGTTTCATATGGAACAAACGCATCTACCCGCCTTTTTTGTATTCCGAAGCTGAACCTGACAGGGAGTTCAAATGAACTGGCAAGCGTTGCCCCTCGGTGAATGCACCAACTGATTGCTGATAGCGGCGCTCAACAATCACGAGACTCAATGAAAGATGCTGATTGCCGCCCACTAGGCAATAAAAAACTACTGCGCCAGAGGAATAGCAGGTATTAAGCGTTCTCACAGGTTTGCATGTGCAGATACACAGCACAGATATTGGCTACTGCCAGCTCCGACATTTGATAACCACGAACAAGAATAGGGATGGTGTGTGTGTGTGAAATCCTGCCTCTAATTCTCTTCTAATTTGTACACGGCTAGTGGCACAGAATCAAATCCTCGCCTCATTCATTGCTCGATAATCACGTTCCAAGTCGATCGGTCTGTTTATTCCTCATCCTCGTCGCCGCCCTCAAGGAACTTGTGTCGGATATCCTTCCATTGACGCTACAAAACCGTTAGCATTGAATCACATCGGCCACCACGATGGCGTGAAACTTACGCCTCGATTGTTGTTGTCCCAGACCTTGTCCATGACGTTGTTGAAACCACTATATCGTAATAAGCATATTATCCCCCGTTGGTCCGAAGTAGTGAGCGGTTCTTACATCTCCCAAGCGAAGCCAGCAGAGAAAACGGTCGCGAGCATGAGGTAGTTGGTGGAGAAGAGGCTCCTGCAGAGTAAATCCTTGTTAGTTTCGGGGTTCGCTGCGATTCCGTCTCGTCGTCTTCGGCGTAACTTGCCTGTAGAGGGTGTTGGCGAGAGCCTGTAAGGTTGCGCGATTAGCCATTGCATGCGGTGTGGGGAGTCCAGAGGTTATCGCGGATTTACCATTTTGATATATGAGCGCAATTGAGCGTTTGTAGGACTGCTTGAAGTCTGTAGTGGGCGTCTGCGACGGGCGATTGGGAGGCTTCGGTTGAAGGATGGAGAGGTTCTAGAGATTGTCAGGCCAGGAAATTCGCGAAGTTCCGGGGACAGCTTTACCTTGCCTGTGATTGGCCGGCTGGGCTAGATATCCCGAGTCCCGCTTTTCGGTACAAGTTGGTGACGCTCTCAGCAACCCCATCACTCAATAATAAATACTTCACCTCTTTATAAAGCATTTACTGGAGAACATTAGCATACGAGCTACTTTTCTTCTGTCATACAACTATTATGCTCTTGTTCTAGGTTTGTCTTCATCAAGAAGGGTTCGATTATTGAAAGAACCTACTGGAATAATGCCCAACACCACTCTTGATGTTTACTGAATACCAATCGTCAAGTCTACCTGTTCTTCAGGATTCTTCACTGCCATCTGCGTACAGAGCACTGACATTAACAAAATTTATCAGCCTTGAAAGTTCGCCCCATATCCTGCAACGATAGCGAAAACCAAATTACACTAAAACTTCCAAGTTATTGGGGTTGTTAGCAAGCCGACAATTGCTAAAGTTCTTGGTTAGTAAATTCTTATGATATTTTATCGCACTCGATTTTCAAGAAGATATTTAGCCTTGAAAACGTGCGTCTTTGCTACTTGGCGTCTTGTTCCGAGTCGCTGCACCGTTTAAGAAACTCGTTGCTCCCCAAGCTCAATACAACATGATTGCAGGTTGACGAATGATTTGACTCAAGATCATCTTTTCGACGGCATAGGCAAATATCACCGTCAAGCTCTCGAGCTATTCGACTTCAGGCTCTCTTGTTATGTGTTCACCAAAAGCCTGGTGTCATCTTGGAGCTAGTGAGGCCAGGCTGCTGACTTTTGTCATACTGCAAGTTGAGTCGTCTTGGTCCTAATAACACATATCATATACATGGTTCAAGGGTTTATTAAGTTACAGGGTCGCCTGTTAGTTGCAATTATTGACAAAAATAGATGGGCGGCCTAGGCTGTTGTATTCCTATCCTTTACATACTACTTGGGTTGATTCGCTCACCAGCTATCAGTACGTTCCTGCTGGTATAGAAACTTCGCTCAGGGATATTCTCCAATAGAGCATATACATACATTTTCTCTAAGGATACTCAGATTGTAATTAAATGTTTTAATAAGAAGCTTTGTATTCTTGTTCAGTCTCTGGTCGCCCACATGCTGTGTAATATGTAAGGGAGCCACAATCGAGGAAGGTCGTGGCTCTAGTCATATTCAGCCACTCATAGCCCCGCCAAACTAACCCCTCCAATCCCTCGACTTGCAGCTTATCCTTCTTTCGGGAGCTGCCGAGCATATTCCAAACCCTGCTCGCTGGTCACATCGTTCAGTGTCGCACTTGGACCTATTCTTTATATCCGTTTTCTTCATCATACATTACTTTTCTCGTCTGAATTTCTTCGACGATGCCATCGCAACCTTCAAATGCGGGTATCGTCACTGACGAAAACAGCGGCGACCGTGAGATCCCACAGTCTGTTCGCGCAGACGGCACCACCCGCCGAGCCATCAAGATTCGCCCTGGATACCGCCCAGCTGAGGATGTCGAAGTTTACAAGAACCGTACCGCTGAAGCGTTTCGTGATCGCGGCAAAAGGATCGGCATTCCTGGGGCTGCGGGTTTGAAGGAGGAGAGCTCCGAGCAGAGCTCGGCTGCCAACAACAAGAACGCAAAGCGCCGTGAGGCCCGAAAGAAAGCAAAAGCTACAGAGGACGATACCTCAGGTTCGCAGGAGACCAAGGCCGCCGAGGTTGATCCTGAGGTCGAGCGCGAGAAAAAGGCCCGCAATCTTAAGAAGAAATTAAAGCAGGCCAAGGATCTCAAAGACAAGAAAGAGGGTGGTGAAGCACTGCTACCAGAGCAAATCGCAAAGGTCATTAAGATTAATGAATTGATTCGAGAACTGGACGCTCTTGGCTTCGACGCTGAAGGGGAACCCAAAACCGCATCTGCTAAGGACGACAGCGAAAAGAAGGATTGAAGCAGCTTCTTCGACCTTGACCGGCCTATACTTATACCACGGCTGGGTATAGCATGACGATCTACTGGAGGCAAACCTGAGACTTAGTCCTCGGATTTACCACTGCCCATGATAACCCAGGATATAACTGCCTACTCATAAAAACCCGCTGGATGGTTGAGATGCATGCTTTCTCCCTGTACATAACTCAGCGCCCCGGACAGCCCGACTCTTGGTTGCTCAGCTGGATTGCCCAATCAATTTTAGCCTTGGTTGCATGATGATGACCTTGCAGGCTTACCTTTTATCTTACATTCAATCGAGCCCCTCGGCTCGTCATCGTACAGTTACTCATATATGGTTTAGTAGTCGAACCACTGGCACAGTACGTCAAATGTGCTGGATCCAAGAGTTGGTTATAATTGTCCAATGATAGCAGGTGTTAACTGGGAGCTTCAGGTTATTTCTGTTGGCATTATCGTCGTCGTACCATAACACGTTAATCTCACGCCTTCTTTCAGTAAAAAGACCCGGTAATTCATCTCTACACGGTGATAGCTGCGAGTTGGAGTGACCGTCACGTTGATGAAAGGGTGTGTCCAGTACCAAAGTAATTGCTATGCTGGATAGTGATATCGTCGATATAGGGTATGTAGACAAGGTTGACAAAAAAGGTTGGTCAGCCGTTGAAGTGATGCTCTGTTTAGTAGATGAAGCAGTCCAAATCCATCCCTATATCCCGGGTCCCATAGAGTGAGCAGAGTCCAAGAGCAAATACGAGCTAATAGGTAAGCAAGATGCATTCCAATGCGATGTACCTCATATTTGTGATGAATAACAATTGCTAGAACCTATGATGTTCTTGTTCCTCCAACTACAAGACAGGGAAGCTCTTTGGCCGAGGTTCTGCCGGTGCAGCTCAGGCCGCTAGCGGAAGGCTCCAGCCGGTGAGGTAAGCTCTCCATCTGCCATTAGCAACCACCATCACCATTGGATCCAAACATCTCTTCGCCTACACAACCAAGCTCCCGATACCCAACCCACGACTTATCAAACACCTAGATTGATACGAACAAAACATTAATTCACATCAAAAGGGACGGAATCAAATTTACTACAATGTCCGCCGAAGAAGAGCGCCAGGCCGCCCTTAACTCCTACCGCGGCAAGCTCATCGAGTCGCGAGAATGGGAGGCCAAACTCAAGAATTTGCGTCTTGAGATCAAGGACATGCAACGCGAGTTTGATAAGACCGAGGATAATATCAAGGCACTACAGAGCGTGGGGCAGATCATTGGCGAGGTGTTGAAACAACTCGACGACGAACGATGTGAGGCGAACATCATCTTGACTCGTACACGATGGACACATACTAACGGTTATACTCGCAGTTATCGTCAAGGCCTCCTCCGGACCACGATATGTCGTCGGATGCAGATCAAAGGTGGACAAGGTCAAGCTCAAACAAGGCACCCGAGTAGCTCTGGATATGACGACACTCACCATCATGCGAATGCTGCCCCGCGAAGTCGATCCTTTGGTGTACAACATGTCTCTGGAGGACCCAGGCCAAGTAAGCTTCGCTGGTATCGGTGGATTGAACGATCAGATTCGAGAGTTGCGAGAAGTCATTGAGTTACCCCTCAAGAACCCCGAACTGTTCCTACGAGTAGGCATCAAGCCTCCCAAGGGTGTTTTGTTGTATGGTCCCCCTGGAACTGGCAAGACTCTACTAGCCCGAGCTGTTGCCTGTAGTTTGGAGACGAACTTTTTGAAAGGTAGGGAATTCAAGACCCTTTCGTTCACTAAACGACTATGCTAACCATGAGCCAGTTGTTTCCTCTGCCATTGTCGACAAGTACATTGGTGAATCGGCACGACTCATTCGTGAGATGTTTGGTTATGCCAAGGAGCACGAGCCTTGTATTATCTTTATGGACGAAATTGATGCCATCGGTGGACGTCGTTTCTCAGAGGGCACTAGTGCTGATCGTGAAATTCAACGAACACTTATGGAGCTTCTGAATCAGTTGGATGGTTTCGATTACCTAGGCAAGACCAAAATCATTATGGCTACCAACCGACCCGACACATTGGACCCTGCGCTGCTCCGCGCCGGTCGACTGGACCGAAAGATCGAGATTCCTCTACCCAATGAGGTCGGGCGTCTTGAGATCCTAAAGATTCACTCGCAAAGCGTGGTGATTGATGGCGACCTCGACTTCGAGAGTGTTGTCAAAATGAGTGATGGACTGAACGGTGCCGATTTGCGAAACGTGGTAACCGAGGCGTAAGTTCTCCCCATCCCCAATACAAACCCAACATGAGTGATCGGATTATCTGACATGTACACAGCGGCCTGTTTGCCATCAAGGACTACCGGGAATCCATCAACCAGGATGATTTCAACAAGGCTGTTCGCAAGGTAGCCGAGTCCAAGAAGTTGGAAGGCAAGCTTGAGTACCAGAAGCTGTGAGCGGCGAATAGGCATGAAATGCTACGTAGGAGATCAACATGGGTAGATGCTAGGGAAGACAGGCGCAAGGGAATTCACGGATGATGGATGTTGAAGGGTACAGCATCACTGGGTAATCTGTAAGACTGTACAATAGAGTCAGGGCCAGCAGTTTTAGATGCTCAGTCCTAGAGGCAGGAATGTACATGGCGTCCAGGAATTGAAAGGAAAGTCGCCTGCACCCTCCATCTGCACATAAGCTCACAAAGCTGATTCCCTGGAGTCAAGTATCGTTTTGATCCATTCATCAGCTCGGTAGAAAGTCGGGCTCGGCGCATCATGGCATATGCGTGTATGTAGTAGCGTGGCACGTAGTCAGCACGTAGCTAGCGACGGCTGCAGAGGTCCTGTCTCGAATACTGGTTTAGGGGTGCTGACAGCATCCTGAAGTTTAGGGCTAAAGCGTGTTGAGCTTGGTAATGGATCTTTTTGGTTTACTTGAAGGATTCCCTCTGCTCAAAGCCCGGCATTTCCTATCAACTTCGTCTCTTCTATTTTTGGGACTGTTGGTGGCCTGGCACCGAAAAGACACCCAATAGCAAGCAATTTCTAACGATTACATCCTGATCAATAGGGCCAGACCGACCAGGGCTTGGCTGACAAACACCATCCTCCAAGAAAGAGTCTAATTGATGACAGTGGAAACCAGCTCAGCGGAGATCCTCCGCAGGGCAAACGTGGCTGATGTCAGAGAGCTGGATGGCTCGTGTCGTCTGGGATGCTGGACTGTCACTAGGCGGAGAACAGCGGCAAGGCTATCCGTAGACAGAGGCATAATCTGTGCTGTTGGTCGACTAGGTAGTTAAGGCATGGGTCTCTCAATCTTGGATAGAAATGACGTCGAGAGGTGCTAACAATAGAATCGGATAATTACTTAGGAAAAATTATTTAAATTGAGACATGCGCGGAATGCTGGGAAAAAATTGGCGGGCTAGAATGCATCGAGAAGAGGGAAAACAAGCCAAGACTCGCGCTTGCGCTTGAGATGGGAAATCAACGCCGAGCGGAGCGGAACTGGCGTCAGGTTCTGGTTGCTATTCTTAGGAGGGGTGACTGAGGCTGTGAAGTGAACTGATATGGAGTGTATCGAACCAGACACAGGCATAGACCCACGACCTAGGGACGATGCATCGATGCATGATTGGATTACGAACTATAATGGGATTGGGCTGGAGGCCATTATTGTTATTGTTGCTGTTGTAATCAAACTTGGTTTATTCTTTATTTTCACTAATAATTACTGATGCATATAGAGAGGCCTTGCACAGATAGTACGTTTCAGAGGCCACCTCTGGGAAGCACAAGCATTGTGAGTTGACGATTTTTCAGGGGTATGCATAGCTGCATATGTAGTACGGTATGTATGCAGGGGATCTGGATCTGCCCAGTGCCGAATGGGACCATCCGCGACTTGCACAACGAAAAATACGAGCAAGAATCGCGCACGAGTGGGGGTGGGAGCCCTCGTATGAGAGCGCAGATCTTTTGCTCCAGGACAGCAATTGGGTTCTGGTCAAGCAGGCTATGGAGATAAGCTACCCGTCTACTGCAGAAGAGAGCTACAGCTGCTCTGGTGTTGGCTTGACATGCGACAAGGCTCGGGAGCACCGTGAGGCTGATGACGATGTTTAATGGCTGGTGCTACTGCAGATGTGATAAGTGACGTTGGTTAAGCTCGTAGCATCGGACAAGACCCATAGATGGTTCAAGTTGGCAAAGTACGGTGAAGTCTCATAATACTGCTATTAACTGATAAGATTAATTTCTTACGAATAGAGATCGTAATTGTAACCCAGATTGACTTTACAGACCAGCAACTTATCCCTTCCGACATGTCACCTCAATTTGTATACATGCGGCTCGGTATGATCCGTTGCTATGACAAAGGTAGAGAAAACGGGACCTAAGCTCCACGGTCTAGCTTGAACCGTGACAGACACCACCTACAACGATACCAGGGGTCCAGGCACCGCCTCAAGCCTTGGAATGTCGAAACTTGGAAGGGCTAGAATCAACACGGCAGCATCTGTTGTATTCTTAGCATTTCGACCAAGTTTACGAGTGTATTATGAGCATGGGCGTAAGCCCATTGGAAACCAGAACGAAAAGAGATGGACGGATGTGCGACTAGAGGCCAGAGAGACCGGTGAGGCCTTGGCGTCGTCTTGGACCCTTCTATGCAACCATGAGCGATGGCTGACAATTAACGGACGATGACAATGCAAATACAATCATTTTTTACCGTGTTCCAGCCTAACTTCTCAACACCTGCGAGCTATGACCACGCCTACGATAACTGATGCAGTGCAACAGTGTCAATCACAATGAATGATCGTAAATCCTAGGCAAGCAGTCATCAAACTATACAAAGAAGACGACGACTCAAAGGCACCCAATGTAGGTCACCAACTCGAAACGTTGGCTGGCATTGTCACATACGTATGTCCCTAAGCCGTCTCAAACTTATGTGAACCGCTCTATCCATGTGAATAGGTACTTAGTTAGCAACAGAGTGATAGGATTAAGATGCAGGCTTCCCCTCGGAGGTTCGAACCTCTGTAGGTAATACAGATAGACTACCTACTCAGATAGCATTCATCCATTCGTTCATATCGCAACCAAAATACCTACTTTCTCTCTCCCATCGTCCCCCATGGCCCCTGGCAGATCATCCTTGTAACCCCCCCTCTATTGTCATCCAAACCCCACTTCACTCACCAAACTTCCTATGCAAAAGGTGGGAGTGAGCATGGATTGACTTCTGAGACGACGCGCACTCCATGCGTTCGAGTCCCGCCAGTTCACTACAGTGAGATGGAAGTAATATGGCGCCCAACATTAGGTACTGCACCTCCCTAACTGTCAGTGGAGGCTGCCTACGCTACAGCTGCTTAGCTTCCCCACTCTATCCATAACATGGGAAGCTGGGACCATCAACCATCCCACTCCATAAGGTAAGTTACGGATACCGCTCTGCCCGCCTTTGCCATTGAAGGTACATACCTTACCTTAGCCAGCTCAACGACTACATATACAACCGTCTCCTCCTCCCTCCCTCACCTTTCTTGTTCTGCTCTTCTCTCCTCCTTCTTCTCTCTCATCTACACCTTATTGCTTCTTGATACCCCCTTCCCAAACTCTTTCCGCTTGTTACCTCCCCCCACATATCCGCTCGCTTTCGGCCTCGTTCTCACCGACCGTCTCTCAACGAACTCATTGTCCACGTTTTTCTTCCTCAGAGCTCAGTCAACATGTGGTACGGAAACTTTCCTCGTCACCGCCTTTGTTACCGCCTAGCTCCTCTTTCTTCCTCTCTTCGTACCCGCCACCCATCGAGCTTCCACCGATCCTAGCTTGCGACCGACGCAGGCCAAGATGGGAATGGAGGTGATGGAAGGTCCAAGACAGAAACAGATGAAAGAACTCGGCGGTCAATGGATTAGGTGGTCCAGTTGATTGAATCACGATCGCTAACCGCACCTCATCAACAGTGGTATTTTCGGATACATCAACTACCTGGTGGAAAAGGACCGCAAGTTCATCCTCGACACTCTTGTCAACGGTAAGTTCTCTCATGCCCGCGCCCGCGCTCATGCCCTTGCCCATGTCCTTGCTCCCCCTCCTCAGCTGCCCCTCACCACCCCTTTTATCAGCCATGCCCCGCCACGCCATTCACTGGTGAGACGCGGGATCGGCACTCAAGCTTCGTGTTACTGACAAAGCCTTGTAAACAGGTTTGTCCCGTCTCGAGTACCGTGGATATGATTCTGCTGGTCTAGCCGTTGACGGCGACAAGAAGAAGGAGGTCTTTGCTTTCAAGGAGGTCGGCAAGGTCGCCAAGCTCCGAAAGCTCATTGACGAGTCCGACACCGATCTCGAGAAGATCTTTGATTCACATGCTGGTATCGCACACACCCGATGGGCTACTCATGGTCCCCCTTCTACTGTCAACTGCCACCCTCACCGGTACGTGTGATTATGATGAATCCTTAGCTTGATCCGTCAGTTCTCGATATTATTCCCTGTATAAGGGCATGGAGATCATTTCTGAGTCGAAGGCAATTTCAGACATCGTGTGCTAACCACAAACTCTGAATGCAGATCTGACCCCACCTGGGAGTTCAGCATTGTCCACAACGGTATCATTACCAACTACAAGGAGTTGAAGACTCTTCTCCAGACCAAGGGCTTCAAGTTCGAGACCGAGACCGATACTGAGTGCATTGCCAAGCTCACCAAGTACATCTACGACCAGCACCCTTCCATTGGCTTCACCGACCTTGCCAAGGCTGTCATCCAGGAGCTCGAGGGTGCTTATGGTCTTCTCATCAAGTCCGTTCACTACCCCCACGAGGTCATCGCCGCCCGAAAGGGTTCTCCTCTTGTTATCGGTGTCAAGACCGAGCGTCGCATGAAGGTCGACTTCGTCGATGTCGAGTACTCTGACGAGAACGCCGCCCTCCCCGCTGAGGCCGCCGCCCAGAATGTCGCCATCAAGAAGAACGAACTTCTCGTTCCCGACTCTGGCCTTCTCGGCGCCCCCGACAAGTCCCTCCTCCATCGCTCTCAGTCTCGTGCTTTCATGACCGATGATGGCATGCCCATGCCCACTGAGTTCTTCCTCTCCTCCGACCCCTCGGCCATTGTCGAGCACACCAAGAAGGTCATGTACCTTGAGGATGATGACATTGCTCACATTCACGAGGGATCCCTCAACATCCACCGCCTCAAGAAGGCCGATGGCAGCTCCAACGTCCGAACCATCCAGACTCTTGAGCTTGAGCTCCAAGAGATCATGAAGGGCAAGTTTGACCACTTCATGCAGAAAGAGATCTTCGAGCAGCCCGAGTCCGTTGTCAACACCATGCGTGGTCGTCTTGACATCGCTAACAAGACCGTCACTCTTGGTGGTCTCCGCTCTTACATCTCCACCATCCGCCGATGCCGCCGCATCATATTTATTGCTTGTGGTACATCGTACCATTCTTGCATGGCTGTCCGTGGTATCTTTGAGGAGCTTGCTGAGATCCCCATCGCCGTCGAGCTGGCTTCCGATTTCCTTGATCGACAGGCCCCTGTCTTCCGTGACGACACATGTGTCTTCGTCTCCCAGTCTGGTGAGACCGCTGACTCCCTCATGGCCCTTCGTTACTGCTTGGAGCGCGGTGCCCTGACCGTTGGTATCGTTAACGTTGTCGGTTCCTCCATCTCTCTTCTTACCCACTGTGGTGTCCACGTCAACGCTGGTCCTGAGATTGGTGTCGCCTCTACTAAGGCCTACACCTCTCAGTTCATTGCCATGGTCATGTTTGCCCTGTCCCTGAGCGAGGACCGTGCCTCCAAGAAGGCTCGTCGTGAAGAGATTATGGAGGGTCTCTCCAACGTCTCCGCTCAGATCAAGCATATTCTTGAGCTTGACTCTTCTATCAAGAAGCTCTGCGAGAACTTCAAGAACCAGAAGTCTCTTCTCCTTCTCGGCCGTGGCAGCCAGTTCTCCACCGCCCTCGAGGGTGCCCTAAAGATCAAGGAAATTTCCTACCTTCACTGCGAGGCTGTCATGTCTGGTGAGCTAAAGCACGGAGTCCTGGCTCTGGTGGATGAGAACCTTCCCATCATCATGATCCTTACCCGTGACGACCTCTTCAAGAAGTCGCTCAATGCCTACCAGCAGGTCATTGCTCGTGGCGGTAAGCCCATTGTCATCTGCAACCCTGATGACGAGGAGTTCAAGGCTTCCGAAGCGGAGAAGATCGAGATCCCCAAGACTGTCGACGTCCTCCAGGGTCTCCTCAACGTCATCCCTCTCCAGCTCATTGCCTACTGGCTTGCTGTTCTCGAGGGTCTTAACGTTGATTTCCCTCGTAACCTGGCCAAGTCGGTCACTGTCGAGTAAGCTTGTCACTTTGTTTTGACTCGTGCCGTGTACCGTATGAGTATGGCGGCTGGTTGGGCTCCTCCTGTTGATGCGCAGGAGGTTTATGATGACTTTTGGAGTTGGGTTTCGGGCAGCACTGGCTTGCAACGAAAGTGTCGGTCAAGTCTTTTGTGTTTTGTCTACCTGGATAGCATGGAACGAATGTTTGACAAAAATAAATGAATAAATGGGAGGCCAGAGAACAGACTGGCCTGGTCAGTCTTAGATAGCAAACCTCGAGATGGGGTTGGATAAGCAAGTTGTTGGCTTATTTATGATACACTACTAGGCAACGTAATCACGAATATTGAATTTTGCAAACTAAACAATAAGAGGAAGCAAAGTGCACATCGTCATGATATATCATTCGCATGTTGTTACAATACCACTGAATTTCCTTCATCCCTCCTCTCGTTCTGGAGATGATAAAAATTGTATGTTCTTAGCCTGCTGATAACACTCTTCACTCAACATCGATGAAGTAACGTCGCCAGCATGATTGTAAGCCAGCTGGTAATGCTCCAACATAACACAGGGCTAAATGTTCTCGACTTGAGTTATTGGGCAACTTCTATCGATTAGCGTGTGATTGGGCCTGGTGGCACAATGCTCTCGTTCAACAAAAACTGTCCTATCCTTTAAACAGTTTGGGTACCGTATCCACGAATTCTCTCCGCAAAGGCCCAGCTCTGGGCCTCGAGCTGCAGGTCTTCGTTAAGCTCCACGCCCTCCTTTGTGACAATTGCCATTGAGTACGAATCCAAACTGCGAGCATCACGGTAGTACAGAACCTTCATACACTCCTTGATGATCTTGATAGCCTCCTCCTTCTCCAATTTCTGAGAAGCCTCCTCATCGGGAACATGGCGACGCATAATGGGCTGAGCCAGCATGGCACCGAAACCGGTAGCCAAACTGGGAGCACTGTAGGTGCTGCCGAGAAGGTCGGCGGCGGCCAGGAATGGCTTATCGTCATCGTCAAGGCCAGCAACAAGGAGATGGTTCCACAGAGGGTCGAACTTGGAGCGACGGCGGTAGAGAAGCTTTGCGAGGTAGGTGTGGAGGTTGGCGGCGTTAAGGCGGGGGGCGTCGGGGGAGGTGTAGGCCTCATCGAGAGAGAGGTCGATGAGGTGGCGGTCGAGATACTGCATGTCGGAGATGTCGCCGCTAAAGCCAACAACAGATGAGCCTGCGAAAGAACGGAGTCGCTTGACGTCGGTGAAGCGGGCCAGAGAGCCATATGAAGCTGTTGATTGTTAGTCTTTGCTCTGGTGTCGGCGTAGAGGCAGGACGGACCTAGGTTATCGGCGGCCATGACAACACCATCCTTGTACTTGACGGCGATGACGGAGGTACCAGTGACGATAGGCTGCTGGGTGTTTTGCTTTGGGCCATTATCGCTCATGAAAGTGGCATCGTAGGCGCCGTAGACATCATCTCTGGGCTATTTAATGGGATATTATTAGCTTCAATGTAACTGGTGTTGAATAGGATGCATATGGAAGGTCATACACGGCCCCAAGCTTGTGGACGATGATCCATGATTTATGTGGTTGAGATAGAAGTCGGTAGGATGAACAAATCGCAACGATTCGAGATGCCGTGCCAGAGGATGATGAGGGTATCGTTGGTCGAGAATGTTGCTGTAGTTATCGGTGGAGTTGATGTTGATGATGGGAGTTGAGAGAGAGCTATGCTTGGGGCCAGCCTTGCTTGACCTCACTGTCGCGTCCAACGGCAGCCTGCGGCCAGTTGGAGTGGTCGAGGTTAATGTGGGGAGCGTTACATAAGTCAATTCTGTTTCAGTGATTGGACTACCCCTCCAAGCTGCAAAGAGCTGTACCTAGTACTGAGGTAGTCTGTAGCTCATCAACCTCAAGTAAAGAGTACCTGACGCTGCCGCCACAACCGGCCTTGGCTAAGGTATCGCTACCGTGGAGCTCTTGCATGAATTTGAGCCCACTCCCCAAGGGCGGGCATGAAGCAGGTCAACACCAGCCTCATCCCCATATTGAACTAGTTCAATTCCTCACCGTACACAAACTCAGCCTTGCCTTTGCGTATCGCGCATTTGTGATCTACCGCGCCTAAGCCAATTCTCTCCAGTTCAATTCATTTGAATCTCAAAAATGCTCACTTCCGTGGGCCGGGCCGCTGCCCGTCGCGTCCAAACGTCCCGCCTTGCTGCTTCAACTCCCACTTCCGCTCAATTGCTCTGTCGTAACTCGGCCACAGCATTCACGCTTCCTATCCGAAGCTTCACTGTCTCAGCATGGTCGCTTTCTCCTGTGGCTAGCGACAAGAAACCCGCCAAGAAGACCACCACCAAGAAGGCCACTGCTACCACAACCAAGTCCAAGACCAGTGCTGCTGAGACCAAGTCTACGTCCAAGGCTAAGGCCAAGCCCAAGCCCAAGGTCGACGCAAAGAAGCCCAAAAAGCCCAAGAAGGAGACCGATCCTGAGAAGATCAAGAAGCTCGAAATCAAGGAGCTTAAGAAATGGGCGCTCAACGAAAAGCTGACCACTCTGCCAGCTTCGTCATGGCTCTTGTACACATTCGAGCATAGACCGAGTCACTTGGGTGCTGGCGGACTTGTTGAGCAAGCCACTGCCATGGCAGAGAAATTCCGCCAACTTGACGAATCCGAGGTCAAGGTGCGTTTTACAACTTTCCTGACTGTGCTGAATTAGACAAGCTGACACGAAATTTAGGAACTGGCCCGTAGAGCCGCTGTCAATCGTGAGAAGAATACTGAGAACTTCAAGGCTTGGGTTGAGACTCACGAACCTGCGCGTATCTTCTTGGCCAACAAGGCCCGCCGTCGCCTCAGCTTCCTGACTGGCAAGCCGTTCAAGCTGATCACCGATCAGCGCCTGCCAAACCGCCCTATTGGCGGTTATGCTATGTTCCTTGGCGAGAACTACCCAAATTTCACCAATGCTGATGCCCAGGAAAAGTTCAAGGATCTTGCTCAGGCATGGAAGGACATAAGCTCAGCCGAGAAGGCTCAGTACGAGGAGCGCGCCATTGAGCAGTCCATCAAGTACAAAGCCGAGACCGAGAAGCTTGAGGCGCGAGCCAAGGCTATACAGGACGGTACTGTCGATGCCTAAAGTAAAGAAATAGACAGGCCACTTCTCGAAGATCGACAATTTGTACAAGCAATTATTTCCTAGACGATCGTTGTGACGTTGGTATCGAAATCCGGAGGCTGTGATGTATTTTTTGGCTGTGTAGATCACAAGGAAAAAACATTCGGCACCATTGTCGGGTTTAGGGAAGGCTTAGGGCCTGCTTTGTTATTGTTGTCTGTTTTTGTATTTGGGCTAGGTATATGGTACGAGGAATGTGAGATGACAGAATCCCCAGGAAACCAGCTGAGCTGGGCGGAATTCGTCCCTCGAACATTTGGGTGCCTATTGATAACTCAAGGCTCACCCAATGTGTTCCATTTCTTCATCAATTCGTGCAAAATTTGATATCCAAGCTCTGCGACCCGATCCAAATGCATCTATGCTAATGCTTATAGCACAAAATTCTGAAGCCCATAAACCAAAGAGCGCCTCGCTTCAAAAAAAGAGAAAGAAAACATCCAGGTCTTGTTTGATATTTCAATCTCCAACGAAAATGTCATAGACCCCAAGTTATGTCTGCTTTTCATAAGGTGGAATTTCCAAAACTGCTTCCCCATCTGCTCCATACCATTTCGCACCGGTTGCTTTGACATGTCTTCCACTGGCAAGGTACAGAAGCAAGTATGTGTGCTTCACAACGTGACCCCAACAGTATAGGCGGATCCAGTCGTGAGTTTTGTCCCTCCGACACCAAGTTCCCCAGCCTGCTAAACCACTCTTGAGGTAGTTGTTGAGAAACACCCAAGTATCGAACCGAATCGTAGGATTCCAGTCTTCGCAGTCAAGCAACCAATACCCTCTCTCAAAAGGGTCGATGTCCCTCGTTGTCGACGGACGATATCGCGATGACAGGTCGCGGGCGAGTTTTGCGAGCTTTTCAGAGATCAGATCTGCGGGATTGATATCGTTTATTCCTACAGAGGGGGATGGAGGGCGAATCTCCAAGCTGTTGCTCATTTGTTCCACTTGCGAGCCTTTTGTTGATAGAAATGGTCCAGTGTCGCTCGAGCTCCGAACAAGGTCGCCATGCTGTACATTCCCTATTCGGGATCGCTTGGCTGGAGGCGGCTCCGACCCTGCACGAGGCGACCGAGCTGGCGAGTGGCTGCTAACCATACTGCTGGAGATATGTGTAACATCTGGACAGAGATGCTCAAAGGCTACAATATCTGTGTCGGCCGTGGCGACAGGGGTACCCGCCCCTTTATCCTCGTATTGGGTCGTTGGGACGATATTGATAGACTCGGCAAAGCTAATCCTTTGAATAGGTACAGCCCCCTCCTGACTAGTAGCTGGCAGTGAGGAGGGTATGTCTACTCGATGTCCAAGGTTGAGTTCAGGAACAGGTCTCCTGTACGTGGTTGGCGATGAGGTCAATACTGAAACCTGAGACGAATGAGCTGTTCCGACATAACGCTCGAGGACACGCGAAGGTGATATGCTCAACAATCCAGCATCTGGCATAGGATAGGAGTCGCTGATTTGACTCGGGGGCGCGCACCAAGAGTTAAACGATCCAAAGCCTGCATCGTTTGATGAAGGAACCATGCCTTGTACCAAGCCTCCGTATGATAGGCGTGGCGAGCAACGGTTGTCTATGGCACCCTCGAAACTCAAGTCCTGAGACGTGATCTCAAAAGATCGTCCAAAAGAAGTTGTTACTTGAGTCTGACTTGGTGATGGTGCGCCTTGGCCCCACGCTGGTTCGGGGCATTCTTCTTGACTTATCTGTGGTGACTCCAGAGACACTTGTGTGCGCTTCTGAGGCTCGAATGCAAGGTAGGCTCTTGCAAACTGGCGGTAGAGGGCATCGTCAGTTGAGCGACTCGGTGCTGTAATGTGGACGAGTATCTCTGTGTCGTCCGAGCTGTTGACTGCCATATTTTGAATGCCAAGAAAGCATATCGACTGCTGCTCGCCGAAAGACGCTATCTTGTCGATCGAGTGACGGGTAATGCTGCTAGAGGCGGAATAGATACTGTTATAGAGGGATATGTTGTTGATATCCAAAAGTTGTTCCAAGATATACGGATACAGGTAGCGAAAGAGCACGAGCCAGGCTAGACAAGGGTGGGAGTACAGGGAATGGAGTGATGAGCAGGCAATAAAAGGAGGATGTTCCGAGACTAGAGGGGAAGTGAAGGTCCTTGGGCGAACCCGTGAGAGTGGGAAGTCAATGTTTGTGGAGGAGAAGCAAAGTCCAGTGACGCACGATATTGGTTCATGCTGCTCAAGTACAAAAGTAGAAGCCACTCGAGATCCATTGTAGACGGGATTCAGGGCCTTGTTCCACTGATTGGTTGCTATGTACAGTACGCACCTTACAAGCCCCACCGCCCTACGGAGACCGGGACGAATTATACCTCCACCATATTCCCATTAGCCTGAGTTGAGAGTCAATCAGAGAGACCCTTGCTCTTCACCACCAAATTAAAGCGTACTCCGTACCCCAGTACAACTCCGTACTCAGGATCCATCACCAAGAGCCTCTCGTGCTTATATCCCTCCCACCATTCGACTCCCACCGCCACTCTTGCCTTCTACTAGTTCACACAACTACATAATGGCTGAAAAGACACAAAGTAGAGGTCCCCTGGGCAGAGTTGTTGTCATTGGCGGCAACGGCTTCCTGGGTCATCACATTATCAACCAGGCTCTCGAACAATGGACCACCACCGCCACCATCGGCATCGACCTGCGATGCGAGCGCAACCGTAATCCCGCTGCCGAGTACCGAGAATGCGACATCACCGATTCCGAGCGTCTTATGTCTCTCTTTGAGGAGCTCAAGCCCGACGTTGTCATCCACACGGCGTCGCCTGTCGCTGTCAACCCCAAGATCGGTCACGATGTCTTCAAGAAGGTCAATGTCGACGGTACACAGGCTGTTGTTGACGCCTGCCAAAAGACGGGTGTCAAGGCCCTCGTGTATACGAGCTCTGCCAGTGTCATCAGCGACAATGTCAGCGATTTGCTCAACGCTGATGAGCGATGGCCTTTAATTCGGGGGGAGGCGCAAACTGAGTACTATTCAGAGACCAAGGTATGCCCATGTCACATCACGCAACCGTTGTAGCTAGTTTGGCTTATAACATTCCACCTGCAGGCTCAAGCTGAAGAGATCGTTCTCAAGGCCAACCGCCAAGACGACTCCAAGCTCCTCACCACCGCGATTCGTCCTGCTGGCATCTTTGGCGAGGGTGACGTCCAGACCCTCGCAGGTATCATGAACGCCTACAAGCGCGGCAAGCACACAATCCAGGTCGGCCAAAACGAGAACCTCTTCGACTTCACCTACGTTGGCAACGTTGCCCACGCCCATCTCCTCGCCGCACAGCTCCTCCTCGCAACCGCAGCCTCCCCCACCGTACCCCTCGACCACGAGCGCGTTGACGGCGAGGCCTTCTTCATTACAAATGATACCCCCGTCTACTTCTGGGACTTTGCCCGCACCATCTGGCACGCCGCTGGTTGGGATAAGGGTACCGAGGGCAACTGGGGCCTCAACCGCGAGGTCGGCATTGCCTTTGGCTACATCAGTGAGGTTATTGCCAGCATCCTTGGTAAGACGCCTACACTCACCCGCAAGTCAATTATTATGAGCTGCATGACTCGCTACTACAACATCAACAAGGCCAAACGTGCTCTACGATACCAGCCTTTGTGGACTCTGAAGGAGGGTATCGACCGTGGCGTGAACTGGTTTCTCGAACAGGACAAAGCTGCCACTATCAAGGCGTGATATGCAGGTAACAAAAGAAATGAAGAAGAGGGGGATTCTTCTTTAATGAGATAAATTGGGTAGGGGTAAAAGACTTCAAGTCTGGCCAAACACTGTAGCGGTTTGGTTCATAATTCAACAGCCGAGCTCTTTGATTATAGCTGACAATGCTTTGACTCTAAGCATCGGATGGCTTCTTTTTAATTTGATACTATGATTTTGTTGTATATAAGTATGCACTTGTTTGTGTATACATGATTATGTTATGTCTGACACGCTTCATCCCCTTTACTCAAAGCCACTTGCAGTATCTGCGTCTGTATCCATCCGTCACCAACACCTAGACTCGCACTCAGTCACAATCATACGCAAAGAAAAACACAAATGAGAGCAAATTCTAATCATAAAGTCATCAATACCCAATCGGAACGGAATCTATTGTCCCTATCTCGTCGTCACTTGAATATGTGACCAAAATCCCACTTGATCTCAGAATGAAGCCAACATGTTTGCATCATCTTCACATCTGACCCAACATCCTCGCACTTTTGCACGATGATTGAATAACCTTTCCATTCTCGTCCTTTCCCGTCTCGTTACATCAAAGAAAACCAACCTGCTTGCCTGGTTTACTACATCCAACCCAGGGATAGAAGAAGATGGTAAGAAGAGAAACAACGGAGAACATGACAATAACCTCTCTTGCAACCCCCCCTCCCCCCTTCTTTCCGGAAGAAAACAAAGGTTTAGACCTCTGAAACTCTCTCCTCGCTTCTTGATAAATGAAGGCTGATCCAAGAAGAGAGTAAGACAAATCTCTCACGTCGCTCAGGTGATGGGATGCAGTCGAAGGGCCGAGAAGATAACAACAACAAGAGCGGGGATCATGATCATCTCTCTTGGGGAGTGAGCTAACAACCGTGTTCTTCGTGTTGTGTAGAGGTGAAGAATAACAATGAATAGTAGGGGCTTTTTTTGGTGAAAATGCTTTCCCTCGTCTTTCTTGAAAGGGTCAGGCATGCAGAGGATATCATAGACAAGTCTATGAAAGAAGTGAAGGGGAACGCCGTCGATATGCAAATGACTCTCTACTCCCAAATTATGCTTCCTAAACTGCACGTTAAAAGCGAAATGAAGCTTGACGCTGGGCGTTGCCTGGCCCAGCTATGATCAAGAAATATCGTTGGAAAAAGGTATCATGAATTGCCGGACACGCCGAGTCCGCTGCCTTGACGTCCCAGGCCAGAGTTCCGCCATTCTCGCCTCCTGCTGTGCTCGGCGCTATCGAGCTGACTGTCCGACTGATTGAACTGAGTGCTCCCATAAGGCGAAGCGTTTGCCAAATCGTTTCGTCCTCTGAATCGCGCCGGAGGTGTTCCATGCCCGTTGTTGTTGGGATATGGCATCGATGGGTCTTGGATCGTACGAACAGTGGCTTCACCCTGCCATATCGCTGGGTCAGTTTCTACTCGCCGAGCTGGTGGTCGGGTGGAGTTGTCCTGACGATTGTAAACCTCGTTCACATCGGCAATGGAGATCTGACCCCGCCGATCTTGGAAACGCTTCAGTATATCCCTCGTCGTGAGATCTCCACTATTGCTGAAAATATAAGGGTCGTTCATGAGACCAAGGATTTCGTCAGGAACCTGGGAAGGAAGTCAGATTACTGTGTTTATGTGATGTTGGCCAGCGCCAGTGCTTCTTACCTGACACATTTCCTCGATGTGAGTAATCATCATCTCCACAGCATCAATAACATAGATAGCTTCGCTGTCCAGGGCGGGTGCCCTATTAGGGTTTGTAAGAATGTTGGGCGCAATGACTGTGGCCAGGTTTCTTGTGTCCATCTTGGAACCGAGGTCCTCATCCAGTTGGTGGAAAGTTCCCGCCCATTTGAGGAAACTGAACAAGATCTCAAGGCAATCTCGGTGGCTCTTTGGCAAAAGACAGCACGTCAAATGCAAGCATTGCTTCCTCTTCTCAGGATCTGCAATCTTGGCCGCGCTGACCCATAGTCTGTACAGCTTGTGAGTCATTAAAGGATCGGGCAGATCTCGCAGGTAGCGCTTCAGTAGAGCAGCAAGCTGGACGACTGGTTGTTCCATAAAGTTGACCACGTCGCAACCTTCAGTATTAATGGTATCCACCAAACCGTGCTGCTTCTTGATGTTGCCGTTCTTTCGGAATACACCCTCGACTGAGAGGTCCATCTTACGCATTGAGGTTACTATATCGTCGATAACCGCCGGGATTCGAAGTGTGCCTGGGCCAACACCGTCTGTCGAATCCGCACCATCCCTTTCGATGATGATTTCCAGAGGTACACCGAACACGCCCTTCTTCTTGACACTCTTGTTCTTGTCGTTCTTGAAGGCCTTTCCGAGGTTCTTCCAGAAAGTTGCTTGCTTGCGCGACTCGATGAAGCTAAGAAGTTCTTCAAGAGAGAATTCCTGCTCAACCATGGGCTGCATAGTGAGAACAGCAAGATGGCGGACGTTGAAGTATTCGAGGCCAGAGAGCTCAGAAAAGAACTTTCGCCCTATTCGCTGAGGCATCATATCAGAGCGTTCCCGATCGGCTGATTGCGTTCGCTCATGGCTCTGATCTCCTGACGGAGCATCCAGCGCGCGATCTGAGAAAGGTTGTGGGGTTCTCTGCTGCTGTTCCCTGGACTGCTCGACAGCTACTATCCTTGGGATATCATCCAAGGTGATACCGTCGTTCTGTCCAAACATAATGTCGGTAGAGCCTTGGTGTCCTTGTCCGCCATCACCAGATGAGCCTGGGCGTGGCCCCCGGCCGTCGGTATCCATTACCCGAGAGCTTCTAGCCTGTCGAGCGCTGGACGAGAGATGACGATCGAGCCGCGTGCTTCGAAGCCTGCGCACATCATTCAGAGTGTTCTCATAAGACGACTCTCGTTTGCTGCCGCCGGGTCCTCTTGACTGGTCTCCTCCCCGCGACCGTGGATCTCCTCCCTGACCATCACCTGTACCATAACCGTTGTTATCGGAGTCGTCGTTGGATCGTGGAAGGGTACCATTGGCCTTAAGAATATCCAATAGCCGAGCCAGCGCTACCCGAAGTAGAAAGACGTATTGTTGTAGTTTCGAGACATGCTCAAGGGTTGAAGCATTGGCTCCAGCGCAGTTTGTGCAATATAATTTCCGGTCGAGAGGACTGAAGCGAGCCTCCTGAAGTGATCTCCCAACATCTCGTGAGCACCTAGAGCACCTCACACAGTTGAGGTGCCACCTCATGTCGCCGTTCTTAGCACACTCGTCTTCGACGGATCTGTGGCAGAGAGCGCAGTGGTCCGAGTCATTGGCTGAGAGCTTTCCACCGCTTGCGGTTACAGCGAGCTGGCCGTCGTCATTCTTGACAGCGTCGAGGTCACTGAGATCGTCCAGGAACTGGTATAACCCGTTGGAAGCACTGGCTTCACGCTCAAGACGTAACGCACCCTGAAGACAAATGCGGATAAGAAGTTTGAGATAATGGGCGAGGCCAGTAACAAGGGATAGAAGCTCTTGTGTGACACCAATTTTGTGGATACTCGTGTCTTGCGTCTTTGACAGTAAAGAGAAAAAGGAGACAATCTTTTTGCATAATAGTTTGGCTTCTCGGCCGTAAGACATGCCTAAGAATAAGGTTAGGTTTCATGGAAGTACGGTCTCAAGATTAATGAATATTTACCTTTCTCGTTCAAGCCCACCATGGTCGCATCAAGGCGGTCTGCTGATTGGAATAAGATCTCAACATGGTAGATGAAGCGCTTGGCTACAAAGACTCCCTCTACGTATGAGCCGTTGCTGACATGGAGCAACATATCGGAGATGCACGCAGCAGAAGACTCTTCAAAGGTCGATAGAACGCTCCAGATGCGGAATACTTTCTCCTCCATGCGCTCTTCCTCCTCACGGATAAGGTCTCTGCCTGCAGCATCATCCGAGCTTTCAAGCGCAGGCATCGAATCCGTGGGCTGCGCCAATCGCACATTCCAGAACTTATGTATCATGTAACACTCGGGGTGCCAATGTTGATTTTGTCCATTTCTGAAGATCTCGACAAATTGTTTCAGAATGGCCGTCTGACAGCCGTTGCATTTCTGCGCAAACTGTGTCGAGTAATGATAATGGCAGTAAACGTTTCCGTCGTGTTCGTAGTAGCTATCCTGAGCGCCAAATATTGTTGAACATAATGAGCAGGTAAAATGATCGACATGGTATTTCCGGTCTAGAGCTGTGATGTAGGAGCCACGGAGCGCTCCCCCGCATTGATAGCAAAGGAGGCCGAGTCGGCGGAAGTAGTCGGTCTCGCATAGGGGGTATTGTCCCCGTCCGTTCTCGTCCTCGGCCGGGAAGAACTTTGAAGCTACTATTTCACCGCAGTCCTACAAGTTGAGCAGATTAGTCTCCGTCTGTCGTCGATTGTGAACGGGGGCTGGCATGGGATTCGCACCTGACACTTGAAACAGTCGAGATGAAATGTTCCATCAAGAGCTCGCACAAACTGACCCGTCAAGGGCTCACCGCACGCCTGACATGTCCTCGTCTGGCCACTAGCAGACCTTCCATTTCGCCCTCGCGACCTGTTTCGCTCAACACTTTTGCGGGGCGGGTGGTCCTCCGCCCATCCTGGAGGATTGGGTGTACCTGGAGCCGACACGGGTGGTCGCGGTCGATAGTTGTTGTTATCAGGTGTGCGGGCTCTGTAAGTGCCGTTCTGCCAGTTTGAATCGGCGGGCGGGGGCATATCCTGAGCGTGATATTCGTGGGAGTGGTCGCCATGGCTGTGTTCGCCGAGCATGGCGTCGTCGTAGCTCGACGCCATTGTGAGAAACAATCCAGGATGTCGAGATACACAATTCCCCCTCCTCACTCCAGACCAATATAGGACAAAAAGCCTATCAACACCTGTTGTCCAACAGAGATCGGTGGGTGTTTGCAGCGGTCGGCATCAGCACCAGCTGAAGAAGGCGGCGATAGCAGCAGCGACCGTGTCGAAGTCAATTGGCAATGACGGGTGAATAATTTAGCAGACAGTGAAAAGGAATATCGGTCGAGGAAGAAATGAGGTCGAGTGTGGTTTGGCGTTCGCGTGACTAGCCAGCATAAGCCCGCCCAGTTTCGGACTGGGATAATAGATGCGGCGGGAGGAGCAGGTTGGTGGCAGTGAAGAAGCGATGCAGTCCCGGCAGACTTAGTACCTTATGTGAGAGGCTGGAGGATGTACGCTGCAGCGGAGAAGAAAAACAGAGACAATGGAAGAAGATGCGAATGGATCGATACAAGGCAAGGCGCGGCGCAGCGCGTCTGCGGCAGCGTGGGATGAAGGAGCGTGGGAGTTAAAATCGAGGCCTGTCGTGAGAGAGTAAAGTAAGGTAAGGTAAAGTAAAGTGAGGTACGGTGTATGTATGGAGTTGGTAGCAGGAGGCGCCCGGTGGTAGGGGAGCTGAAGTCCACCTTAGGTCGGGTGGAAACTGGCCAGTGGTGGTGGTAGTGGAGAGCCCAGGGCCCCCGTGGATTGACTCCCGGTCAAAGCCTGGAAGGGACAGGTACCTCACTCTATTCTGCAATAGGGGATCCGATTCCATAGAAGCCAGTATGTACCTCTAAATATGGCCGGTCTGCCACATGAAGAGGTAGGATACTTGTGGGGGCACCTATATTGGCGG
>JAAGWP010000473.1:0-17336 GCA_013266165.1 Fusarium graminum
ACACACCCTACCCATCACGCAACATACCGGATCGTCTCCCCGTGCTAGACTACCCAATAACCTCAAACCACACCTTCTCCACGCCGCTGCACTCGTCCCAACGTAGGAACTCCCCATTTCCACCCCCTGTTCCCTCCCTCCTACATACCCTTGCGACCGGTTATTCCCACATGACAACCTTGCCCCTCCCCTCCCTGGTATCTTCCATTCCGCGTCCGTCCCGGCCCAGGCTCGGCCCGTGAACCTGGATACGCTGGGCCCTGAACGAGACGGCTGCATGACAACATGCAAGCACACCCCTTTCCCGTCACCGGTTTCCAGGCAATGTGGGAGATGAAGACGGTGCGTGACACAAAGTGCAAGCGCGCGCTGAATGCACCAGATATATCCACTACTTTAACTTGCATCAACAAGGCATCAGGCCGCATGCATGCGACCCGACCTCGTCAGCAATTTGACGTGGATGCCCCAGAGCCATTGGGCAAATAGCCGGGCTTTCATCGACGTTGGATAAGCTTCACCGGTGGTGATGGTGACTATACGTTCATATGGTCACGGCTCGTAGGACTTTGTTGCATAGTTCAATCTCGTGTAGTTTGCTTGATAAGAAAAGGCTATTATCAGCCTCAACTTTACTGCATATTGATCTTGAGGGTGGTAGTTACAACGCCAAGCTGACGGGGCAGTCAAGAGGTTGTGATAGAAACCGGGAATCGTTATCCAGAATTCAAGGGTAGGGCTTATGGGTGAACAGTTCATCAATACGTCAATCCAGAGGCATCTAAGCCAAAGTTTCAGGTATCAAGCTACAGCCATCCAGCTTAGAATCGTATTCCCATAGCTTGCATGAAACCACACCAGAAATTAGTACGGCAGCAATTGGTGCAGTTGCGAGAGCCTTCCTCTTGTGATCCCGTCGCTTTGAGGTGAGGCTGGGCAGAGCCTCGAGGTGCTTGCTTCTTATTACATCACAGGACAAAGTATCATAAGTTAAAGCATAAACTGCACATGTACGTATAATCTATCAATTGTTAACCTCCCATAGCGGCCACCGCGATTACCGACATATCGACGCCAGACAAAGCTAGGATCTGCTATAACATGCCGCGCTCCTCATCCTTCTTTATGAAGAAATGAATCCTCTATCACTACAAGTCTTGATGTGCTACGGTACACAGGAGATTCCAGCCAAGATCGCTATAACAATGCAGAAACGAAAGGAAGACAGAGGTATAGAAGAAACGCCTACCCCCTGCACGTGAAGTGCCTTTCCTGTGATGATATTGCTTTCAAACCCCTTTCCCGTCCAAAATGTCCCAGTTCCGTCCAATGCAGTCCATTTCCATTCAAATGCGACAATAAAAGTCTTAATCCTGCCCAAATCCTAAAAGAGTTCGTCACCACGATGATGCGTAGGCGTAGACTTGGATAAAAGTTCCATCAAGAAGTAATATCAAACGCCGGGTTCTGCCGTGATGGATTGAATGAGCAACTCCCAGATGCCATGTGTGAGGAATGCCCAGGGTATGATAACTTGGTATGCGTGCGCGTGATGAGTCTTTGTTCTCGTGTACCGTCCAGTCCCATGCTCCAGTCCTTCTGAATGTAAATGTTTTGCGGCGTGGCCGCTGTGGTGTCTTCCATGCCCCGACAGTCCCAGTCCATCCCAAGTGAACTCCCAGCNNTTCTCTTTTTCTTTTTCTCTTTCTGTCCCATTTTCCTTTCTTTCGATAAATAGCAAGAACGTTATGAATCTCGGTCGATAATATCAGTCGCTAGTTTCGGTGCAAGAAGTATGCGACCATGTTAAGTGGATATGTTCACTGTCCCAAAGCTGACATGACTTGATTCGAACCATACGGCCAATCAATATGGCGGTTTCAACAAACGCATGTCATTGGAACTCAGGGTCTTCAAATAAGAACTTCAAGCTCAAGACATCATGGCTTTCGGCCAACAGAACGAGGGCGCATGGATGTTTTCGTCCATACCTTCCCGTACTCAGATTCCTTATGCCATGGTGAATAGAATGGGTTCCAATCGAAACCGATCATCAGGGGTATGAAAACGCCGTATGATAGAAATGTAAATAAACAAGGTGTTCGTAAAAGAAAAGGGGAATCATATCATGAAGAGGAGAACTGCTACAAAAAAAAAAAAAAAAAAAAAAGAAAAAGAAAGTGAAAAATAGCAAAAATACGAGTGTTCATCCAAAGAACACATCCATTAAGATAATGGAGCCGTGAAGCCCCGGAATCGAGCAGGCTCGTTACCTTCCCATCATGTAAGCAGGGGGGGCGCTTCCTGGCGCAGTGTTGGCACCGTTGAAGCTGGCACCGTTAGTGTTGATGCCGTTAGGTGGAGTACCAACATGGCCACTGTATACTTGGCCATTCCAGCCGTAGTTTGTGGCACTGCCATAGCTTGCATTATTATAAGCCGCGTTCAGGGGAGTCACTCCATGGAAAGGAGGCCGGCCGCTCCCGAGTCCTGGAGGGCAAGTGAGCCCAGGAGGTGCCCTGTTGGCTGAGGGGAAGCCATTCACAGAACTACCAATGTTTCCGTTCATTCCACCCATGACAGTTGAATGTGCATGGGTAGGAGCCTGGTTAGATCGGACACCCAGAGGGTTCTTGGAGAAGCTGAGTCGAATTCCACCTTTGACACTGTTGTGCAGAGGATGACCATATAGTACCTTCAACGCCCTGGTAGCAAAGGTTACCTCTTCAAACTCAACAAAGCACATAGGCCCGTTCTGCTTGGTTCGGAAACAGAGACGTTTGTAGCCTCGTTGCTTGCTAAAGAGTGTCTTGAGCTCCTCTTCTGATGTGTCGGCAGGTAGATTGCCTACGTAAAGAGTATTGCAGGGTGGGTTCTGGTCAGCTGGGTTGACTGGTGGGTGGATCTGTCGTGTAAATGGCGAGTTGAAAGTCAGGTGACCACCAAAAGGAGCCCTGTCTAATGGTGACATGGTTGTTGGCTGTGCCGACATAGGGTTCGAATATTGAGGTAAGGAAGAAGGACCTGGCGGTGGCATATTGTTGGTGTTGAGCGAAAGGGCCTGCATCCTGTTGATAGGAATATGGGGAGCTGTTGCCCTGCGTTGTGTATTCGCACCATTGGTTTCGGCGTATGCAACAGGATCCTTCAAAAGATTGGTTGTCTCGTCGTCTTCGGCAGAATCATTGGCGATCAGAGTTTTTCCTGATATTCTACCATGCTCGGTCAGGTGGTTACCGATAGGAGACTGCGGCGAAAAGAGGTTTTTATAATGTACCAGGTCCGGGTTAGAATGTTCAGGCCCCAGGTAAGCGTTCGTTGTTTGAGGGGATATGTTTTCGAGTGACTGAAAAGTGCCGTTGAATCTCGGAGCTTGCCTGTGCCCGTTCATAGAGGATGCCGATGCAGCTGAAGATGATGAGCCTGAGGTATTGGCCATTGCACCCTCGGTAGGGTATCGTCGCGCAATGATAGGGCTGCTGGAGATTATGTCCACAACCATTTCGGCGTCGTTGGAAATGTTTGAACGACCATCAAGCATTCTTTTTGCCTCTTCCGCTCCAGCTTGTGTTCGGAATTGTAGGAGAGCTGAACAAAATCCTGGATCTTCTGATTGATCCACTGGAAGCAGTTCTACATCAGCAAGGTCTTGGGACCAGACAACCATCAATCGGAGCGACTCCTCTGAAGTGTTTAGAGGCAAGCGCCGGATGCGAACACAAGCCATAGGAGATGAAGAGCCTGTAAGTGATCCTATTCCATATCTGGGAGTTTCGCGTGCGCTCATATTGTATGGAGATGGTGATGGCATGGTGGGACGAAAGCTGTGGTTGGCGGGGAGAAAGCTGGGCGTAGCCATAGCTGGAAGCGTCGCAACAGACGCGACTGAACAGGTAGTGATGAATGAGTTCGCAGTAACGCTAGAGGCAGTCGCGGACGCAGTGGAGGACTGGAAATGACTTGTACGATCGAAATGCTTGGCGCTTGGGAATGCGCTCCTCAACAGGTCGGTTGTTGATACGCTTTGGTCAATCTTCATCGACTAATGCTTGAATACATTTGTTGCAGGAGCCTCAATTCGCTAGAAAGATGTGATCTGGGGTTGAGCGGATGCGACGATCGTGGGGATCTGTAGTTTGGGATTGTCGAATCGGAGTTGCAGTCGTAGGCGCGAACGCTGTCGCAATCGCAAAGTGATCGATGAGCCGCACCGTCAGATTTAAAATGCCGAGGAACAGATGATAAATGGTGATAGATTTAGAAACCAAACGACCACGCGCGGCGATAAGCCAAGACAACCGATGCGCGTTGACGCTAAGCAGGAGCGAGTCGACAATCCGACCGTAAGTAATTGAGCGCGTGGATCACTGTGATCCAAGTAGGAAGGCGAGCTCGCTATGAATGCGATGCGATGTTAGTTGGATAATATTTGGCAATTGAAATGGTAATAGAGACGAATACAGGATACGCTGCGAGGATGACGAAGCGTGCGACAGACTGTCACAGTGGTTACTGAGCAGGTGTGGTGCAAGAGCAAGTAGCAATGTTGGGTAAATGGGGGAGGGGGACCGTTGCGTTAATGTAGGGTGCGCCAGAAACTCTCCATACCATCCCACTAGGTAAGGTAGGGTAGAAACAGTAGCGGGTACGGTAGTGTCTGTAGCGAGAAAGATGGTGGGAGGGAATGGTAATGCTTGGTAGATTTGGAGCTGGGAGGTGGTGTCCTCGAGCCAAGGCCAGAACGGTTGGTATGTGACGGACATGCGCTGAGGGGAAGGGAACACGGGATTTGACCTTGGTGCCTGAATCAAGCGAGGGAGTATTAAACACCTTGTGTAAGAGGATAGACGGGAATGGAGAATGGGCAAGACAAGGCAAGACAAGGCAAGACAAGGCAAGAGTTTGTGGGTAGCAATAATGTGACGGCAGAAACGGCATACCCCTAAGCCCAGCGTGATACCATAAATTACTTCTTTGGTTCCAGAGAGCGAGCAAAGAAAGGCAAGCACCCTGCACGTGTATGCGAGAGCCTGTAAGTGTGTGTGGATATGGGCCTGGTTCCTCTGGTCTTCTCTTGTTGAAGATGGGTGGAGAGAGAGGGATAATGATGGGAATGAAGAAGGGGAACGGGGAAATGAAACGAAATGAAGTGATGGGGAGGGAGAGGAAGGGAAAGAAAAATAGCCAGAGTGTAAGAGATAGTTTAGTCACTTTACCTACCGTTGGAGGATGTGGATGTGAACTTAGAGGGTGACAGCGAGGGGAACAACGGCCGCGATGATAATCAGTGCGGCACGGGCGTAAGAATGAATGTTGGGTCGAGCGAGGTAGCACTCTCAGCTGTCTCTTGCACGCGCGCTTGGTTCAGCTCCAGTTACAGTCCAGGACTAGGTCCTAAGCTCTGCGGATCGATTTCGTAGGGATATGGGTTCGGATATTGGGTTGCTTCCAAGTTCTTGGGATCGCTCGAGTAAATTGGGTCGGTTTCTGGGCTCTGTGCGTTGGGCAGATGATGGATGATGGATGTGTTTGGTCTGTGTTTGGTGGACGCGACTTTGTTAGAGAATACCGCCGGTACTGGTGCTGCCCCCCGGGGATCAGGTCCGGGGATCAAGGGGCTCAGAGAGCTTGCACCAAAGTGGAAAGGCTGGGGCACTTGGGGACAAGACTAACAAATAGAGTGGTTTTTCAAGGGCTCCCGTTGGATCTCAAAGGATGCTATTGTTACGATGCGTTATGTTCGGGTATAACAAGATTTGATAGCAAGATATCGATCGCTAAGAGGGAAGAGGAGTAGCGAGGCTGGTGGTTGGATGCAGGGAAGAGTTGACATTGATATTGACTTGGCGGTCGTCGCAAAAGGTGCGTCGAGGGCTTGCGGAACCGAATCTAAAGTACCCAACAGTGGCTATGCCACACGGTATGATGATAAATGTGTTTGTTTCAGCCTTGATTGAGAATGGACCTGCCTGAGAGGAGTTCAGAAACTCTAGATATCAATGGAAAGCCACAACAGGGTCCAAGCGCTCAATTGGTGATATTGCACTGGATCAGAATGGGCATCAGAATGAACAGCTATCAGAGGCGACAGGCAGGATAACCCAAGGGTACGAGGTGCCGACTACGTGGTGCAGTAGACTTTGCGGCACACCCTTCAAATATCTACCTACTTGACGGGCTATTGGGTACACCTCCGAGCGGCAGAAGAAAGTTTTACTTTTCTTATACGGCCAAGAGGGGTCAAAGGTCACTTGAATAGTGCCAAATCCTACTGTATGGTAAGTTACTGATATAAACTTCCTCACGATGCTCGATTCTCCTAATAACACATTACGAGGCGAGTAACATATACGGAGTCAGAAATGGAAGATTGCGGGCGATGAGATGCAGGGCAACAGAGGCAGTGGAGAGCAGCTTATGCCTTATGGTGGAGTGGAAACATGGTCTTAGTGTGCAAGTGGGGTGTGGACGCAATTTTGGCGTCAAGGTCGTTTATTCGTTCTAGGTTATCGGACCAATCGGAGCTCGATCGCATGGAGTGTGGAAAGTCAAAACAAAAAGAAAGTCTACGTCTAACTCTTGGGGAAGAAAGAAAGACTTAGCGCAGCGGGCTTCATGGCTGGCAAAAGAAATGATCCTCACGGCTCAAGGGTAGAAGTGATTGGACACTAGAGATCGAGGCCGACGCTAACACTTCACAGCCAGTTTTGAAGAAGCAAATTGCCGGCCACACATGGAGGGAGGGGAAGGCCAACACCGAAGCCGAGGGACAGGTGATGTAATACTGCAAATTGACGGGCTTACTCGACGTTGGTAAACAAAGCAAAACATAATCGCCTGAGCAGGCTGATGGGGAGCATCGGGTGCAGTGAAGTGCAGTAGTACCTTGGTTTACATGGAGGACATGCTGCAATGAGACAAGCTCCTCGTCTTCCTATTGGCGGGACAAGATGAGTCTACAAGGACCAAGTGCAACTAAATTGGGCACTGGACTTGATGCTAGGCCTCCACTGTAAGTCAATGTCGAGCATCGAATCGAATTGGACAATCTGAGATCAAACAAGGTCGATGAGATCCGAGTCTGTTACAGAAAAGACCAAGTCGGCGCCTACATCTCCTGCTGACGTCCATCCATCCGAACAAAGAACTCGTAGCGGGGTAACCAACAACCTTTAGCCAAGACTTCACACATGCAAAATTAATTACCAAGCTGCAGCTATCCCCGCTGAGCGGTACATGCATTCTCTCAAGAATATACCTAAGTACTTAGCGCAGGTAGCTTATAATGTTGGGGAGAGAATGTCCCACAAGACGTACCCTCTCTGATGACCCGAGTACTCCTCCTACTAACTCCAATGACAACCATGAGCCTCACTAAAATTGGCCGAATGGAAATATAAATGCTTGTTGTATGACGGTGGGCCCCTAAACTTCCTCTCGGCTGCATCATTTTACATTCATAGTCCAAAGTGAGCGTACACAAATTATCCGTAATCCAGTCACAATTCTTCCTTCCCCATTTGACGAATTCCGAGTGCAGCCTGAAACTCAAGGGTCCAGGTGTAAACGAAGGCAGATGCATCCTGCACCAGGCTTTAATTTGACCATACAAAAACATCATCAGTATCAAAACCTCGCTTTCAAACTGACAACAGCCATTTGTTATTTACTATTCACCGTCATTATCGCATAAGCTTTAGCTCAACATTGCCTTTTGTTTACTTTGGTTACATGCGAGGACCATAATGAAGCAGCCACAGTAACACTGCCTGTGGCCATGGCTGAATACGGCTTGAGTCAATATGCGCCTCAAATGGACTGCAACTGAATGCTGCAGGCGCAAGTTGGGCCTTGTCCAAAAGGCCAGTCTACAACCCGAAAGACTCGCATCTCGTGATGTGGAACCCCAAGAACTCTGACCGAAGCCTTAGAACCCGAAATGTCGACCCGTTGAGCTACAATCACGCAAATAAAACCCATCCCGAGTACGCCCTCTACATGCCCCAACCCTCGGGGGCGTGTTGTCCCGACAGGAGCCACGTCTACCCCCCATATTCCCCGTGTGCCTGCTTCACAGCGTCGAGAACAATGGATTTCTCCAGTGTGTTCTGTTAAGCTCTCACCTTTGCTGAGTCTGTGACAGACCACCCAGGGCTGTGGCCGCGGACGGGAGGGGTGCACAGCCGGTGAGCCAGCGATGCACTTTCGTCGACAGGGGTGACCATGCCCCCCTCCCTCCATATTCCCCTGGCCCTGTCAATCATACCCACTGCCCTGTCCCTCGGTGCCCTGCTCTGTTTGCTGTCTGAGCGAGCCTGCTTCGAATCGAGAGGGGTTGTATTCAGTGTGTAACTGTTCATTATGATGGTGTCGCTGGAGACCGCTAAGGCAATCATCAGTGCGGACCAACGTGTTTATAATGAACAAAGCAATGACACGACAGTGCCTCGGGCTTTTGTCCTCCCGGACTTCGGGGGACTGTCGGCATGGTTGTACAAGATGGAAACACTGAGCCTGGTGTGACTCGGTCAATCTGGCTGGCGCTCGGGTTGAGTCACGACCTTGTTTCTGATACACTGATCATACAGGCATATCTCTTCGGTTTTGATCTATCCATAAAGATCGTGACAGGAACTACGCTTGGACAAATCATCACTGATTATGAATTCACCCGCATACACCAAGACCCAGGCCATTGGGCTTCGGATCGATCGTGCGGCCCGTTTGCATCCACAGGTAGGCTCAAGCAACCGACCGGCCCACAGCGGCGGACAATGGGGAATTAGGCCTGAGATATGCGCTAATCACACCATTGACAATGAAGTGAAACGGCAATAACTGAATAGCCTCACAGTCCACACTTTCTACATTACAGAAACAGACATGTGCCAACCTATGAGCTGAATGGGAGTCTCTCGGCAGCGATCAAGTCCTTTGTGTCCAAGCTGTGATTTGATCTTCCACGACGCTTTCGCATTTCAGGATCACCTCACCCTCGCATCTTGGTATCCTTGTTATCTCAACCATGTTTCATTCCTTTTTCCAAGTGGTGCCAAAACAGAACCACAGATGACCGACACGAAACCCAGATACATTTTTTCCAGCACTCGCTCGCTAACGGATGCGCAACCCCTTGGCAAAAGGCAACGACATGAAAGCCCCCGCCTGTTTCTAGCTTCAATCTGAATCGCAGTGAGTGAACTACATACAAGGCTTGCCGGCTAGGTTGAATATAAGCTTCAGTTGAACGGCCAGGTTGCAGTGATGGGGGCTTAGTATGGGCTGTACCCATCATTAGAGACACATCGCCTGATTCCTTCGGGCACCACGGCCATGCTATCTGTGCCATCTCGCGCCTCCGACACCTATAAAGAAGCAAAAGCAACTCTAAACATGATTCGAGTCTCATCGCCTTCAATCTAGCGTCTCGACGAGCGATGTCTCTGGCTTTTCCATGAATTCACCTAGATTATGCCGTGGGTCAGCCGAGAATCTTGAATCGGTCCTCTATACATTTTGTGTTCACTACGATGAAGCTGGTTGACTCAATCCTAATACCCAACTTGACAACAAGCATCATAGGATGATAAGACGGGATCGTGACAAGCTATATCACTCATCGTTATCATTGGTCGTTGTTCCGATGCCTCTTAACACCAACTGCCCATGACGCACTCGTTTTAGACGTCCTATTTCGAATGTTCAGATGCGCTTACACCAGCCATGAGGCGTGGATCTACCTAACCAGTGAGGATGCGTTGAATCAGGACAACAGTGATCCAACAGTCTTCCCTATCTTCGTCTAGAAAGGAGGTGATAGGTTTGCAACTCGTTTCTACAGTCGCCCAAAATTTACCTCCCCTCCACAAGTAGCATCAGTTTGCTTACACCATCTTCACTCACTTGATCCAAAACAAGCTTGCAAAGCAAACAAGGCTTTGCGCTGGGCTGCATATCCCAGCACAAATTACGCTTGCACCTTGGCTTGACGTTCCGTACTGCCGGACAACGACCCTGGTTTCCGTTGTCTTTCAACCCAATTTGGACTATTAGTGTTTGGTCCCGATTGGCCCCGATTGACCATGGCCGACCTAATCTTTCAGAAAGTTTGAGTAGCAGAATACCCATAATCATTACCTCATTGGTAGGACAAGAGGTGTGTGAGTGACCTCGTGTGGCATATGAAGACTACAATTTGCATAAGCGCTTTGTTAACAACTGGCAAGACCATCCCACTTGACATTTCACAAATAGAGTACGAGATGTTTTCCGGTGATAATACCATCACTGGCTAGACTGGTTACAGAGCCACCAAATTTGTACTAACAGTCGCATACGCCGATCCCTCCACAAACCGTTGCTTTTACTTATTTAGGGCGCCATCACAACTCAGTTAGGCACAATCGCACGGGTTTGGACGACTTGTCGATCGCTGTCCATGTAAGACTATCTGGTCCAACGACACCACGTGAATGACGGATCGCGGCTGGGTGCAACGTCCATTAATTTCAGGTACCATGTCAGGGTGTCGACGGGCAACAAGTTCCCTAACGATACAGTTGTCTTTCTTGGCAGGGTTCAATGATCGCTTCAAATTCGCATATTCCTGTCTCACAGCACGGTTATTGTTGCTGCACAAATAAGACAGCTAACAAACCTGCTTCTTGTCAAGGTAACCCGATGATTGACGTTGATCTTCCTTGAAGGGCTACTTGACCCCTGCTGCGCCCAACATCACAGGGATCTGCTAGCGTGGCATTTGACGCCAACGGTCCAGTTCTGACTGTCGAGTGTGGATTTGACGCCAGCACCCACGAGTGAGGTCACCAAGCACTGGCATCCAATGTTGAACATGAACGTCAGGGGTTGACGAAAACGAGCCCCGGCATCCCAGCCTGTTGGATGTCGGAAGCTGTGTGTTGACAACCCGTCACATCTCGGAAGTAAAGTATCTTAGACTAGATATTGCGAGATCTACCAAAGGTCTCCCATGCTAACAAGCTATGACTTATTGATGGCTTGGTTCGACTGTAACATCAAATACAGACAAATTGAGTTTGGAGTTTAGCACCAGTGCAATGCGGGGATACTCACCACCCCCTCAAATCTACCGTAATGAGACAACTTGGGCCTCGATCAATTCTAGACGGAATGATCGACAGTGTCCCCTAACCTTTCTACTCACCATGTGACGCATTTCTCCCTTTCTACCCTTCAAGCCACTTTCTGAGCCGTTGCGCAGGAGTGTGTTGTTTGGCCTGCACCAAAACTCAACCCTTGCCGGACTCTTTCCATGCTGCGGGATAGGGTCCTTGGACTGTCTAAGTCACCTGCACGGATATATGAGGCCGTCCAGGGCGAGTGAGGGGGCTTTTGGACCCCCATCCACCATTCCACATCCCCAAAAGGAGTAGTTTGCGTACAACCATGCTGTGTGCTTACACTGGTTGCTCATCAGTGAGTTCTATTTTAAACAAACTCTTTTAAACGGTTTTCTTTTTTTCAAGCCCAAGGCATTGAATGGCCTGTTCTGTATCCAAGAACCATAGCAACATGCAAGGCCTCGAAAGCTTGACGTCTTTGAACAAGGGCGACTGAACAAGTCTGCTCCAGTTTCAACAAGGCTGATATGCAGACGTAGATCGAGGTTCCTGAGCTAAGTGGTGACAGCCACACCCTCCTATTCCCACCGTCCCTATCAAGAAACCATGACGATGATCGGTTCACAATATCAGTGGGAATTTTATAAAGATGACAGCAACGGACCTGCAACGGCTTGTATAACATCGCCAATCGCTGCCATAAAAATACACTGCCTGTTTGTCGACGAGCCATCCACGCCAGAAGTTTGGGTGGCTTAATGATATCCAAAAGAGCTGTTTTGTCAGCACAAGAGATAATTGGGGGCCTCCCTCTTCTTGTTTTAACCCGTACACGATGTGGCCGGGTAAATATGAGAGTAGAAACCGCCAGGGAGTTGGATTGAAGTTGTAACGGTCAAGGCAATGCTCCATCTGAAGGTTCTGGATCTGAATACGCAACTGGCGTGGGCCGGTTATCCAATGGTCTTATATCATGGAACATTTGATCAAATCGATGTTCTCTCGTTATTATTTGAAGCTATAGACCAGACTTTAACGACGGGTCTTAGCGAACTGTAAGATGCTGTTGGTTTGTCTATCTGTTTGTTTATTGCTAAAAACACAAATGGAGTCAGTGACTAAGGCTGTATAATCTCCACCCACATCAAACACTCATGATGAACATCTACCGGTTACAAAAGCCCCTCTCCGAGATCTTTTCGATGTCTTGAGCTGTTGATTCACATGAATTATTCTTCTCAGTGCAGTGTTGGTCACTGTCACTGCCACTGTCACTGTCACTATCGCCAAGGCCGATATTGCAACAGTGAATGGGGGCCGCGACTGTACCAACGTCTCCGGAACCAAGAACAATCATTTACCTCGGCAGGTTTTGTTTTTATTTAACTCCTCTCCTGTGCCGCAATCTTGGACCTGCTCCTTACAACTCTTCATCTTCATTTTCGGACCACGCACTTGCACATCTTCAACAACATCCATCTCAAGTGGACCTGTTCTTAGCTCAAGGTGAGATTCGGCATTTGGACTAGACTTTGGACTAGACCCTGCAAAAAGAGGGCTCGGACTCCACATGGGACATCTTTGCTTTTGTTCAATAAGTTGGAGCTGGAGCTGAAGCTAATACTCAAGTCTTGACAGATCAATTATTATTCAGCTTGGGTAATCGACACGCTGAACCTTGTTTTGAGTCTCTTTCCATTCTTGGCCAGGCAGTTTTCCATCTCCCAAAGGATCAGACCCTGGATATCACCATCCGGGGCATATATTACAGCCATGTCATCCAACGATATTACCGGCCTCATTCGCCAGTCACCACCTGTTGACGTAACCAAGCCCTACGATGCTTCAACTCTCAAGGGCAAGACCATCATCATCACCGGCGGCGCCAATGGTCTCGGCTCTTTCATGGTCCGCGAGTGGGCTTCGCACGGCGCAAACATCGTCATCGGCGACGTCGCTGATGCCGCTGGCGAACAGCTCGTCGCGGAGCTCACCAAGCAGTATCCAGACTCGGCCTTTGCATTTCAGCACTGCGATGTCACGGACTGGGACTCGCAGGTGAGTCTATTCGAGACGGCTGTTCATGTAAGTCCCCATGGCGGTATCGACATTGTCGTTCCCAATGCGGGCATCATTCTCCCCGACGCTTCCACGCAATTCGAGGAGCCTGTTCTCAAGAATGGGAAGCTTCCCAAGCCCAACACCAAGCAGTTCGATGTCAACATCACGGGTGCCACATACACCACTCATCTCGCTTTGTACTGGCTTCCCCAGAATGGCTCTTCACCTAGTGACCGCTGTCTACTCCTCGTCGGGTCTCTCGCCTCTCTGTGTCCATTCCCCACGCAGACCATGTACACCATGAGCAAGCATGCCATCCTTGGCCTCTTCCGAACTCTCCGTGCCACGTCTTTCCGCAACGGCGTCCGCGTCAACATGATTGCGCCCTACTACGTCTCAAAGTCAAACATGCTCAAGCTCCCCGTCGAGGCCGCCTTCCTCTCGGGCACCGCGGGCGGAGCGGCAATCGAGGATGTGATCGATGCTGCGACTCGCCTTATTTCCGACGAAGAGATCGCCGGCCGCGCGCTCTGCATTGGTCCCAAGCTCAAGTCCGCTGGCGTCGACGATGATGATGCCCTTATGGATGTCCAGGAGCACGAGGGCGATGGTAAGGGAAGGGCAGTGTGGGAGTGTTATGCCGAGGACTATGACAACGCGGATGCGTTTGTGAAGCGCTTGATGATGCTGTTGAATGCCGCTGAAAGGGTTAAGGGGTGGTTTGGTATCTTCACTGACATTTGGGGTTTGCTGCGACGCAAGTAGGTGAGCATCGAATGTCGTTACTTGTTTCTTGATCCCTTTTGGTACGAATGCTCAGTCAGGATCAAGCTAGCGGGAACTATGCTTTTGTAGTACGTGAAGACGCACGTTGAATGAGATTATGGGAATTGGCAGAGCGTCTACGATACTTTGGTGTGCCGACGGGATTAGGAATAGCAACGGTTAATAATGACTTGGTGATATATGAAGGGTCACACGACGTAGTCCACAATGTAGGGTCAAAGAGCATATCGGTGTTGGTATGTGTCTTATAATTGAATAGTCATCAACATCGTTAAGAAAAGTTGATGCACATGCATCTAACATGCGCAATATCACGCCTTGCTCGTTCTCGCATTCTTCTCAATGCAGGATGCATTCTTTTCATCTTTTTGTGCCGACTCCTATTTATCCTTCTGCAAGGCCAATATCCAACTTCATACCCGAAAAGATAAAAACATATGCAGACCTTGTAGGTCGAATATTCAACACCACTGACGCCGTAATGTGCAGAGCCGTTTGTCGATTTCCCCAATAATTTGTTTTCCGATTCAAGCACTCGATGCGTCTACTCGCCTCGATCTCGCTTCAAAAAGGTGGGTTTGGTTTGTTGTCGCACTGTTCAGCCTATAGCTCTCGGTTCGTATGAGACCGCGAGGTCCTTCCTGCGATCCTGCCCCCTCGAATAAAAAGTCCATAACATCTTGGTTGGTTTCTTGTAAAAATGGTCGTGATCCGCGTAATACATTGTTTGTAAAAAAAAGTCTGTGAAAATATGCCCGACAAGTTGATGCCAAATGAAGAGAAATCCAGTGCGTGAAATGCCATCCAGTGGTCATGGTTCTAGAAGCAGCAGTTTGTTCGTTAGGTTTTATAGGATTGCACATCGTGGTGAATCCTTCTTCCGGCGACGACGTTGGCGCTTGTGCGAACTTCGACCATGGTCGTACTTATAATCGTCATTTTGTCCATCGGCGTTCTGTTCGTCCTCCTTCCGTAACATTTGCCTGCATAGATCAATAAAGACCTCGTCGACGTTTGCTGGGATTTTGTTAGTCCGGATGCGTCGAAAGGGCCAGACATAGAAGCAAAAGCCACGGGCGCAGACAGGGAAACTCACTCCTCGTCCTCGCACTAGCCTCATAGTAAGGTGCGCCCCATCGTTGCGAGATGGAAAATCCTTTGGCTCGTGCTACGGCACGGTTCTCCTCAAGATCGGCTTTGTTACCGACAATAACAAGTGGGACATTGTCGTCGTCTTTGATTCGGATGATCTCTTCGCGTAAGCCAGCCAATTCGCTTAAAGATGAGGACGATGTAATGCTGAATACGAGAAGGAAGCCTTGGCCGGTTTTCATGTACAGGTCCCTCATGGCGACTGTACCATCGTCAGTACAAGGGTCATCATGTGGTTGTTGAGCTGTATAGGACCTACCAAACTGTTCGGTGCCCGCAGTATCGAGGCTAAAGATTGAGTCAGTTGACAGCTCTTCTCCAGACCCTGGACAAACAGGTGGGGTGATCAGGGTATAGACTCACATTTCGAGAATAACTTGACGTCCCTGAGCAGAACGAGTCAGTCAGAAGGGGTCCAAGAGCGGCAGCAATGTTGTGCACGGTTCAATACTTACATCAACCTGGAGCTGAGTGCGATAAGAATCTTCAATGGTGGGATCATAACTCTCGATCCACTCATTGTGGACGAACTGGGCTGTTCACGCATGAGCTTTGTGCTGCAAAGGGAAAGACAGGGACGTGTAGTAGTATCGCGTATGCAGCGATGGGACGGCGCAGCAGCGTGTACAGCACGAAAAGAGGGACAACTCACCGGTCAAACAACTTTTACCAACGCCGCCTGTGAAAAAGAGGAACGAGTCAGACAAATGCAAAGATGAGAGAATGAGAGGAGTCTGGGGGTTTGACGAACCTGCTCCCAGTACTACCACATGGAGTTCGCGACTGAGAACAAATTAATGGTGAATCCGATATGATGGAATTGGTTGACCGTACCTAGGCTGATAATGATAATGTCGTGGCATGATGGGTGATTAAAAAACTGAAAATTCGCGATGAACGAACGTAAGCCGAAGCAAGGCGAATGATGACGATAATAGGGCGCCTCAATCGCTTTATGTCGACTTTGAACTTGGCGATAAGGGAAAAAAAAAAGTTTCTAATTGACGATTGTGAAACGTCAGGTCTGCAATGCGTTGTCCGAGCGAAGGGGAAAACCAAGGCACTAAAAGGCCTTAATATCGGCGGATGGGTTTGGCGACAAGAGAAATGATGAGCGAGGGAGCTTGAACTTGTTGGTGCGGTGGAGAAAAATGAGAAGGTCGAGACTGTTTTCGCGCCGGTTGCGGTTATGTATGTTTTGTTTTATCGAGCTATCACGTTTCCTCAAAGGCCAATCGATGGTACGGCGAGATGTTTCGAGTCAAACTCTGGAGGGAGAAGATGGCAATTGAGGATGAGGGATAAAGAATCTGGATCTGAAAGAGGAAGAGAGACTAGAACCGAATAAACATTGGACGTTCGGGAATTGTGATGTGATGCCCGAAATTGAGTTTCCTCGTTCAGTCCCAGGACCAGGAGCTTGGGAAGCGCCCGTGGCGGCTAGCTCGAGGGTTTTGTTTGGGGTAAGCGGAGAGAGCCAAGCAGCCAAGCAAAGGCAGAGCGAGTGGCAGGTAGCAAGACAGATTTGCCGTGCGATGGTGATGTGAAGGGGGCGTAGACTAAGGTGGTAGGAAGTTGGACCCGGGGAAAGACGGTGATTCCTTGCGACTTGGGGCGTGAAATCTAAGGTGTAGGACTTTGTAGTGGTTGTCAGGTTTAGTTTTGGGTTGGTCTGGTCTGGTTTTGGCGTTCTAGAACTAGACTTGCCTGACCTTCAAGGTCCGGGGGCCAGGCTGGATCGGGGCTGGAGAAGTCTGGACTTGACTCAGCCTAGAGCATTTACCACCCGATTCGACGAGTCGTGATGAGTGCGAAATGAAATGATTAATTCCTGTTGAGATTGTGTTTGCGTTTGTGTCTGTTTCTGTTGGGAGCAAGAACAAGATCAAGATCAAGAGGGAAAGGAACGTGTTATATCAGTCAGCCACACACACAAGAACCGAGTCGGAAGGTGCCTCTTTTTTTAACAGAACAGTTCGTAATCAAGACATGGGGCAGCTAACGAGGCCACTTATAACGCAGCGATGACAGGGGTGCTAACGCGGCTGAGGCCCGAGAGAAGAGGGTGCGGTGCGGTGCGGCCGTGACGACAAAATTCGGAAAGAGAGAGGAAACAAGCAAAAAGCAAAAAAAGAGGGAAAGAGAGAACGCAGCATAAGCAGGGGTCTTTTATAAGAGACGTGTCAAAGCCGCGATGCGACAGGAATTTGAGTAGAATAGCAAGCAGTAAGGGGG